>JAAGNO010017649.1:33467-44244 GCA_033439905.1 Ceryle rudis
ATTACAACTATGCCTTAAAGCAACATTTAAATTTGTTTCTGAAATAATGAAACACACAGCCAAAAATATGAATATAAAGCAGTTTTAATTTTCCTCTAGATATATATATCAAAGAAATAATACTCATGTCCAAGTACTGTACATACAATAACTTCCTTATAAACTCTTTAGTTAAAACACATATACAAAATTGCACATTGCAGTTTGCAAAAAAAATCATAAATACCATTTTGCATGTAAACAATTCCAGCACAAGGATCAATGTTATACATTCCAAAATGTCTATGTGTCTGTTCAGAAACAAACAAAACCAAACAAAAACCTCACTGTGATCTCCATAAAGGTTTTAGTTACAAATCAATCATTAACAGATTTCTAACTGATGTACTACACACAAAGATACACAAATGAGCACAAGGCAAGTCGCCTTTTAGTCAGAGTATTTAAGACAGAGGCTTGGAATACAATTCTGCTGCCATTTAAACCCATGGTATCCACCCCACAGTATTTAGTGGTAGCAGCATTGAGTTAATTTTTCCAAGATTGCCAATCGCAGTATGCCTTACTTTCAATTCTTAAACAAGTTGGCTACTACTGAACAGTAGAAATTGGAAAATTAATGTAAACAGTTATCACCATTGTATATTCAGTAAGTTACAGTATTGTCCTAAACATATCACTAAATTAAGAAAATGGTTTACATTTAATATAGTGCAAGATGCCAAAGAAAATCATCCACTTTGTCTCAGAAATAAGTATTTTGAATATACTACTACATAGTTTGTAAAAGTCATGTAGAAAAAATCACAATGGACATAATCCTCACTTGCCTATTATTAAGCCCTGTAGCTTCTGTTTACAGAAAAATAAATATCACCACATCAGAAATAAATGCTGTCAGAAGTGTCCTTGATAAACCTCTCCTGACCAAATCCAGCAAATTAGTGGATACTGAATGTTGTTTCATTAGTATTACCTCCATCTGTGTGCAAAATTCTTGTCAGCACACCTATTAGAAAAGTTCCCCAAAATAACCCAGTTTAATAAAAAGGGGAAGTATTTCTGTCTCCAGAGCATTTTATTTTGTTGTCTGGGTTTTGTGGGGTTTTCTGGGCTTTTTTTTTCCCCAATAGTTTGGGACTCTTTTAATCTATTCAAGTACAGTAGTTTTTAAAAATTCTTCCTGAAACAGAGATTTTGAAAGGGTTTCTCAGAGGCTTCTGCTGTGCCAGCTAATTTAATAAGGCAGAATAAGAAGGTACATGTAAACCCAATTTACAAGAACCCAGGAAAGGATGTAGGCAGCAACCGCCCACCAACTGGTTGCATGTAAGCTGCTGGAAGAGCAAAGCCAAATCTGAACTGCTCTGTCTCCACCTTTCGTTTTGAACAGCTATCCTAACAAGAAAGATTCAGTGCTATGCCTGAAGGCCTTCAGAGAACCAGTTTGGATTTAAGAGCTGTAGGAAGCTGCAGTTTGCTCACACTTCTCCTTTTGGACAAAGAGAAAGCTTGGGGATGTTGGTGGCTACCCAGAGGGGAGGGGCTGCTTCTTCTTTTCAGGAGATCCCTTTGGTCTGTTGATCAGCATGTGGCATGACCGTAATCCCAATGAGGACCACAGGACTTATGTGATCCTAGCAGCAGCCCCAGCCCACAATATTGCAAGGCTTATGATACTTCAGGGCATTAAGCATTTTCTCCACAGTTCAGCAAGAACCAGGCACCAGAAACCACACAGCTTTCAAAACTGGATCCTATTGCCTAACAGCTCTCTCCTTTTTAGCTGATGGCAGTTAGTTATTCTATTCAACTGATGCAAAGACATATTGCTCAAAGAATGATGGATTTCATCTTTCCCAGTCTGCACCCACATGGAGCTGCTCCTTTCTCGTGAGATCTATTTTGAGTAATACCACATTAGCCGTCACAAACATCACACAGTGAAGGCACATGTGTGGTCCCCTAAACATCAGAAAGATTTTCACTCTAGGCAGAAACTGGAGGAAGAACAAGCCACCCTTAGATGAGCCACTCCAGGAAAGAGAAACTGCCTTAAAAGAATGTCACAGAAACACAGAAAGCTGAAGAGCTACTTCACCAACAAGATTTATTCAGCAATACACTCAGACACCTTTCCTGGCTAGACCCTGCTTAGGGAGCCTAAGGATTACCTTCAGACATCATAAACTAGAGGTAATCCAACAAATCAGCTTGAGTTTCAAGGCTCGGAAGGCTCAGGGCCTTTCACAGCAGAACAGCCCTCATACTGCCCCTTCTTCAGATCTCTACTCTTCCCTCCTTTTGCCTTTAAGAAGCCAGTAGAACCCATTCCTAATTAAGTAAGAGTGGCAAGAATCAGTGGCCAGATTTTGATGGGTTAGAGGCCTATGCAGATGTGCTCATTATTTTCTATCTGGACAACAGGAATTGCACAATACTATGCTGCAACGCTTATTCCCGCCCTTCCCTTTCTGCCCTACAAAGTAGCTACGCACAACCAAACCAGAATCACTGGTGCAAGTAAGTGTTTACATCGATAGCTAACATATTAGAACTGTGCTGTCCCTGTAATTAACAAATAGCACTTTGCAACAATGTGAAACAATTCTCCAAGATTTGCTTATGGTGGGTGGTTTTTTTGCGGGTTTAGGAGCTGCGCGGGGAGAGAAGGAAAAAAAAATAATGAATCTGGAGTATCTAATCTGTTACATAGGAAGGAATGCTCAAGGGGCTTGCAACAACTTGTTTTGCTAGATGTTGAGCAAGAACTACATGGGAAAGCCTTGAAATTAGAGTAAACGCTTTAAGATAGGGCGTAGCTGCCTGATGGAGTTCATCCTCCACTGTATTTTATTAGAGAGCAGACCTTTGCATCATCAGTCGGCAGTCATACCTGGACTTTACTTGATGACGTTTCAGTGTAGTGATGGCTGTAAATAAATAAGGGTAAGCATGAAATTACCAGTCATCAGGCCAAACAGTGCACAGTTTCCAAAGAAGAGAAGTTTAGAAGATGCTTAAGGAGTAATAACAAAACAAAATAAGCTAAAAAGCATTCTGAAGAGGAATCTTAATTCTTCATCACTTAAACATACAATAAATATTACCATTAAACCCTGGATTCCCTGTTTTTTCTTACTGTTGCTGATTCCTCCAAGTACCATCTGTAATTATTGCCATGGGGAAAAGAATAAAGCAGTGGACTTTATTACACACTTTTTGCCCACTGGGTATCATGCCACAAAGACACCACAAACATACCAGCTTCTGCTGTGAATTCAGTTTCAGTTAGTGTGCCCAGAAAGACTTTCAAACACTGTAATAACATTTCAGTAACAGGCACAAGATCGTTTGGACTGGTAATAACACATAAGCAGCATTTTAGGAATTCCCATTCTGAAGGTGTCATCTTGCTGACTGTAAATAGGTGTCCTAACTACTTATGGCCATAGTTTATGTGATGTATTATATATAACAAGATTATTTATCTCTCCAGTAGTCAGCATTTTCCTACTACTTCCATCACCTTTCCATGAAGGATATCAAAATAAAGAATAAAGCTGAAAAAAAATTAGTTCAACATCTGTCTCTATTCATTAAGAAGGGCAAGTTTTATACCAGTATATTCTACTGGTATCTTTTTGTGTAAGTTACCAGGGAAAAAGAAGGGTATCCTAAATATGCTCTCTGGAACAGTCCATTAATTTTATTGTATAATGCCATCTTGCTTGTGTCCTGCATGACAAGAAAATCTGGAGATTTATGAAATAGAGGCATGGGAAAGGTTCTCAAGCTCAACATGTTATCCTTCAAAGGGCTCAGCCTGAACCACACAACTATCTTTATAAGCCCTATTCTTTAACAGCGTTCATTCTTAAAGGTCAATTTTCCATGTCAGGCAGGAGGGCCATACATCCCTCAGGTCAGTGGGAAGCTTTCTAAAGAGGACAAGAAAATGATATAATACAGTTCTACAGAGTTCAAGCTACTGGTTATGATTTTTCTAATATTCAGTCTGTGGTCTAAGAACAGGGATGCAGTGAGAAGCTTGACTTTTAAACAGCTTTAGCTTTCCCCATCTATGACAGAAGCAATGTCACAGTCTCACTGATTGTAACTGAAGAGCTGCAAGAGATGATTCAAAGTACTTAGCAGAAAGGTTTTCAAATGTATTTAAATAAATTTCAAGGGAAGAGTAAATTAAGACTTAACCCAGAAAAGTAAGAAAACTTAAAAAAAACCCCAAAACTTAAAAAACCCAACCAAACAAAACCAAAAAACAAACAAACCAAACCAAACCAAAAAACCCCAACAAAACAACCAACCAACCAAAAACAAAAAAAAAAAACAAAAACCAACCAAACAAACAAAACCAAAAAACCCAAAAAAACCAACCAAACAAACAAAATCAAACAACAACAACAAAAAAAACCCAACCACAAAAAACCCAAGACTGCAACTGATGATTTTGGTTTTATTTTTTTTTCTTGGATGGGATGGAGAGTCTGTTACTGATCTCCAGTGACACAGCTATCTGGACTGTGTGGACCTTATTTAGGTGGCTTGCAATTCCACCCATAACTAGTTCTTAACCAGTAATTAACAGTAGTACTAAGTCATATCAGCAGTGTGCTAAATACCAGAATCTAGCAGTGTATTAGTGCACAGTGAATTGGTCATATCTATTATCTCCACATGTTAGCAAAGCTTAATATTCAACCTTTACCCCTAACATCATTCCTACAGAAATCATAATTCCTCCAGAAAAGCCATTTAGCCAGCACACATACTTCTGAAACTATTGCAGATAGTAACTATTGTTACTAGTACTAGGAACTAGTACTAGGACAACACCCAAAGCAGATCTCCAGCATAAGTACTCTTATCCTCTGCGGGCACAAGACTAAGATTCAGTGCTTTTGTATCTGTAAAACTCTTTTGTCAAGACTACTTCACAGCAAGTTGCATTTCAAAAAAACTGTGTTGTTGTGAACATACAGATCCTAGACTGGTTTCCATCCTCTCTCCCACACTGCTTCCTCAGCAGGACCCTACAAAGACAGCTAGAGCATGGTATTCTGGTTGACTTACATTAAGTGGACTGTTTCAACATCCAAGCTGAGATCCGGTTTGTGACTGTATTGATGCAGAAAGTATAGATGGTATGCAATATCTTATGAAAGCTGTTACCAGACTAAATAAAGCAGCAAAGATCAATGTCTGTAGCAAGGCAACAAGACAGTGTCTCAGAAAGCTGCGCTCATTATGAATTAGTTGTATATGTTTCTAGACTCGCTTAGCAACACACAGACAACAGCAGGTTCTCTACTAGGCACTCACTGTTGCAGTGTTTTTCAGAAACCTACATTTAGTTTGTCACACATAACCACTTCATGCATAAGTTGCTTCTGTCGCCTCTGAGTTACCACCAGAGAGTATGAAGAGAGAAATTTCACAGCACAAACAGCTGCAAGCCACTTCATAGGCAGAATAAAAAGAGAGTGAACTTTCAAACAAAGCACAGGAGTAAATGAGGATTAAAAAGACCTCTTGTCTCCCATAATGTACTGTAACCTCCTCAGTCTCCACAAATTCAGATTTAATTAATCAACATCTTCACAATAAAGTTTCACCATGTGCAGTAAGATTAACAAGTTTATAAGAAATTTTATCTGCAGTTTGTCACTGGAGCATTTATCACATTGCATCAAGTACAGCCTTATTCAGCCCCTCAGCCAGTGACTGGCATTAGAAAGATCAGTCAACATTTGCAGGGTTCTTACGCACTGTGAAAGATTTCTGTTCAAGGCTTTTTCTGCTGATACAAGTCTTGCCAAATGTTAAAAAAGGTGAATCCCTGGCAGACTTTACTGTCCACCTCTGCTGGAAGATGCACAGTCACTGCACAGAATACTGATGAGATGAAGCAACCCAAGAGTGTCAAACCAGCCTAGGAACTCTTCAACATTCATTCTTGCTTACAGTAAAACTGCAAACAAAATACTTGGAAATCAAATAGGTACACAGGTATGTCATACTTCAATTTGTCTACTTGCTAAACAAAAAAAAAAACAACCCATAGAGAATCAAATAAGGAAAGAGCAGAATTATCCAGCAGCAGTTACAGCTGCACATAGAATAAATTAAAATGTAACTCATCACTTTTTCTTTTTTAACTTACACTCCAGAAGCAGGACACATAAAACACTTTGAAGAATGACATGTTTCAAGTAGATTTTTTTTTTTTTTTCCTTGCATATTCATTTCAGATATAATTTTCTCTAAGAAGCTACTGGATTCAAACAGCCAAGACTCAGGTTCTGGCAACCAAGTCACCATTTTCAGCACAACTAGTAATTCAGACATAGCATTCAGACACCACTGAATAACACCATAAAATAATTGAGCTATGTAACTGATTAGAAATTAGCTGCCAAATAAAATTTCCACTTTAACAGCTGCAAACAGCAGAATGCCTCAGGACTTAACTTTGAGAAATCATGCCATTGTCAAAGGTGAGACAGACACAGTCAAACAGGTTTAAATTTAAAAAAGCAGAATGCCTCCTGACTCTTCCTTCAGTAAATATGTAAACACGAACCACGATAACAGAGAATTTTAGTAGGTGATCAACAGTGACTAGGCATGCAGTGAAGAGTCCAAATCCTTTGAGGTATTCATCTCTTGCAAGACAAAGGCTCATGACAAAAATGTCACCACCACCAGAATCACCCCTCTCAGTCGGTAATCAAGACATCACCCCCAAACACCTACACTTCTCAAAGTATGCAAAGTACTTCTGTTTTGGGAATTGCTCTCTAAGCCTGCCAAATGAGCTGGACCTGGAGTCACAGTGAAAGTTGTAAGAACCACTCACCAATCACCCTTACTTGTCTGGACACCTTGTGATACTGACAGATTTCACTACCTGTTCTATGCTGGTGAGCTAACCAATTAACTTTTCTATTAATGACATCATTTGAATGAGTTATAGCAGAGTACTTTCCCTGCACTCAGAGCAAGCAGGGACAGAGTCGACGGGAGCTCCTCCCTCTCCCCAAGGAAGGATCAAGCAAGACTTCCCTCATCACAAACACTCCTACTACTCCCCAAGGCAGAAAAGATCTGATAACAATTCAAAGAAATGAAAGTCATTTATGAATCAAACTATTTTGCTGTAGCACCTAAATAGGAAGGCACTTCACATCCAGATGAAGACATCTGTTCAAGGACATTCAAAATCTGCTGATGAGCAGCAAGTGAGATGTGCAGAGGAGCAAGTATCCATCAACCAAATCAGACAAAAGAAGGTACTGCATAATCTCCAGAGCAGAGATTACACCCAGGGCAAAGAAACACAGTGGGATGTTTATTTGTCATTGGCTCACACCTGGCATGCAAACCCAGATCAGAAGGGCATAAGGATGGCCTACAAATCAAGTCACACAGTGAGAATCTTTGTATGGACTAGAAAATAGTGTGCACAAATATAACAAAATATGGCATAGTTTTGAAGAATGGAGAAAAATGTTTAAAAGTGCTGAGGTTCCACTGAACATAGATTTTTTTCTTTTTCAGTGACACTTATACAGTCAATTTGCCTGCACTTACTAAAAGAGGAGCTACATTGATGAAAATCATACAAACAGTCCAGAAAATGTGTACCCATTGTCTATATTTTAGCATCTCACAGACACCAAAGTTTTAGGCATAAACTCAAAACCTAAAAGAAACAGACATGAAAAAGGCTGCAACAAAGTGAAGAAAATAGGCAGAAGAAAATAGAGAAGCCATATTAAACGATTTAGAAACACTGAAGGGGTAAAAGTCAGAGTACTGACACATTCCCAGAGACAGTAATGTTCAAGCCAAATGGCTGCAGCAGACAAACACTCCTGAGTCTTGTTACACTGGTTTAAACTGCTAGTTGCTTCGGCTATCCACTCCTATCTCCGCTAGGGGTGCAGCTACCTCTAGCAGAATCAATAGGGAAATTAAAAATAACCACCCCACACTATTCACAGATCCTCACGTCAGTGTTAGAGCTTGTGTTAGATCTGCCTAAATATCAGATAAAAAGAAGGCATTTATGAAGGTAACCTGTTGCCCTACAGAAAACACATTTCCTTTGGACAGCTCTACTACCAGAATAGTAGCCCCTGGTGGAGAGCTGGAGCTGCCAGACTCACTAGTAAACTCTAATCAGTCATCAGCGTAACAGAGCTGGCCTGTCAGCACTTCTGCCACCTGACAGATGTCAGCTAGAACATAAAGCGGGCTATGAAAGAAGTTACCACATGAAATCTTTGAGAGGTTGGCCACAGGACTGTTCTTGCAGAAAGTTCAAATTGGAGAGAGGTAATGTGGTGGTTTCCAGTTTTAACACTGCCATGCTGAGAAGGGTGAGCTCCTTATAACCCTGCCAGGTTATAACCCATTATAGCCCTGCCCTCAGCTGGGAAGGGGAACTGCAGTGATTTCCTGTGTCTTATGGATCACCCATTTCTCCTTGAACATTCATTCAGACCAGAAATGGTAAAATAAGTAAAGAACAATGACTGCATAGATGCCTTCATCACAGTCCTGTATCTTACTTCAAGATCTTTACATTGCCCTACACTCATTTTCAAATACAAGTACTGACACAGCAGTGTCCACCCATGTAATTTTTACAGTATTTTTCCAGGATTCCTTATAAAAGCCCACCTCACTACAGATACGGTAAAACTAAGCAATTCACATCAATGCTATCTACCAGGTAACATTACCTCTCTCACAAGGAAAGGTGTGTTAAGTATGTCTGTAAAAAGGTCTTCATCAGTTTCTTCAGTCTTGCAGCATCTTTGCAGACAGGTGATGCCTGCCACATAGTAATTTTTCATCCAGTTATTATGTAACAGGCAGTACTACAGATTGTACACTGTCCAGTTCAGAATGCCTTTAAGAAGTCTTTAAACCTGTGTTAAAATCAAAATAATCTTTTATCTGTTCATTAGTATTTCTAACAGCAAAAAAAGTACTGTTAGAGGCAATCATTTCAACCACCTAAGAAGGCCCTGGTGATATGATTAAACAGTTATACAATGACTAATATGGCTTCTACCTAATTTGCATATGAATTAAGGAAAGAAATATCCTCAAAGCATCTCAGCTACAATAACAAAATTACTACACATTGTCATGTAATTTCACACGTGTGGCAGGAATGACTACGTACTGAAAGAAAAAGCTCACACACTTGACTGCTGCAGCTCACTGTTCTAAACAGATAGCACTCACGTATCCCCAATAAAAGCAAGAAAACTCGTGAGTCTATCCTATTCCTCTTGAATTTCAAAGCATCAAGTGTAGCCTTCAGAAGAAGTAGAAGATGTTTAACAGCTCCTGAGAGAGTTTAAGAGATGCAATGGCTTGTACACATAAAGATGTCTATTCCCCCTTAGCTCTTCATACAATCCCCCATTTTCACCAGCTGGCACAGACACATATCCCCATGTAAGTTTTGCCTCTGAGTTCAAGCAGAGTTTTTAGCACAGTTTCAAAGAGGGGAGTGGGCCCTGCTCTGCAGCTGGATCTGCTCAGGAGAAGCTGTGCCCTCCTGCAGTGGCAGGCCCGGCCCACAGACTCCACACCGAGGGGCTTCTGGTGGGGTGACCGTCACACTCTGACAGACCCTTCCCATGGCACCACGCCACAGGGCTCAGCAGTGCTGCAATAGCGGCTATGCTCAAAATACACAGGTGCAGCAGAAGCAGGGTAGGCAGTAGTACCAAGCAAGTGATCTAAAGCTTTCAAAAACTAATTGAGGATTATGTCAAATCAGAGCAAATAGTTCCTTTGCTATTCTCTTCTACTTGTAAAATCTTGACAAAGAAATAAATCACACCAAGTCTGCCCAAACAGAAAAACATTTCATGGTCTAGCACTGACTCTTTCTGTCCCCAGAGTATTGCAGAAAGCTTCTTTAGAACAAAGCAGATCAAGAAGCAAGATACACAGATTTCTACTGCAAAAATAATTCTACTTCTCCATTACATTTCTGTGATTTATTCAAGCAGAGTATGTTGGAATTACCACCTTTATAGTTAACCCACCCCAAACCTGAGCCCTTTTCTGTATAGCACTGAATTGTAACTATACTACATAAAGAGCAAACACTACTGGAATGTACACAGTGAAGGAAAAAAAGTAAAGCTCTTCTTGCCAAAGTAACCATTTTCTCTACTAACATGTTATCTAGAAAAATAAGGTCTAGGCAACATCCAAAAATGTTCAAGTTTCAGTAAATAACTATCAATGCCCCAAGTTTGCACTGGCAGAAGAAATATGGTGCATACAGCTTAGAAAAGTATTTTCATATGACCGAGTCAGCAATGCATTTCATCCTCCTTAAAATTCAAAAGAAAAATCATTTCCATCCAGGGTTCAATTTTAAAACTGAAGCCGTATAAATGCAAGAGCACCCACAGAATTGTCTTAACTCTCAATGGCAAATTAAAGCTCTAGAGAAATACGGTATTTTAAAAAAAGTTCTTTATCAATACCAAGAAAATATACATAGCCATATTATATTTTAAATATATGTTTAATTTGATTTTATCGATTTTTTTATTTCTTTTTTATTTCTTTTATTTTCTAATGGCATTTTAATTTATTTCATTTAGTTTAACTTTTAAATTTAGTTTAGATTTTACTTCTTTTATTGAGTGTATTTAATCTATTTTTATTCTTTATTTTATATTTATTTTTTTATTTTATTCCATATCTTTTTCTT
>JAAGNO010017650.1:0-12622 GCA_033439905.1 Ceryle rudis
TATCTTTTAACTTATTTATATATATATATATAAATGTACAGTTGATTTACTGTTTTCACTATTGGGCTCTGCAGCGTTTTCCTAGTGTGGAATGAATGCTAGCTGGAAAAGGCCGGTGACGAGCCCGTTAGACAAGTCTGTTTAGACATAGGGGGCTTAAAATAACAGCTACGTGTTTGTGCTGCCCTCCCATCCTGGCAGGAGCAAAGTCAGTTTGGAAAGGCTTTTAACGGTTTAGAGTTGTTCATAAAGTGTTGTAGCTTTTTGTGGAAAAAAGTGCTGTAGCGGGAGTTTGTTGGATGCACTGTCACTTCTTTTTCTGAACATAAGTGAATGCTAAATTGCAGAAGTTGATAATTCTACTCTTTAATGAAGGGGCTGCCTACCTGTCATTAAACTACTGGACAGTCTGTTCTAAAAGCATGCTTTGAAAAAGTTTTTCATCCAAGAAGTCCTCCGTGGGTATCATGCCTAAACTTTTCCCAGATTAGTGTCAATCTGATTCTCTTTGGCTGGTTTAGTTTTTTGTCTGTGACAGCTCCAAGCAGGTTGCTGATCTCAGTGGCTGGTGTGCTGCTGACTATGAGCTACAAAATGTTTTTGAAGGGACAGATGTTACAAGTCAGACTTATGCTGTGCTAGCATGCTTACGTAAAGGGTGAACAGGAGGGTTAGACCAGCCCACAAAGACTGCAGAGACTTGATTTTGAATCCTTTTAGCTTGTGTGCCTTCATTATATATCATATGTTACTTTGTAAGTTTGTTTGGTCTTCTAGGAGATAAGGCACCGAGCCTTACAGGGGCTACAGACTGAAAGCTGAAAATGCCCTACTGTCTGTGCAGTAGCCAGCTTTTTGAAGGCAAGCCCTTGGCTTGCGACTCTGTAGTGGTAGATTGCCCTTGTTTAGGAGGGTCTGTATACTTCCAAATATTTTAGAGTATTTGCATGTGTCAGACTTCATCAGAGATACAAGGAATTTTCAGTAAAAGAAACTGAAAGATTGTCATTGCAAAGAACTTCAAGATTTGAATGGGGCAAACCCAGTTCTTTTCCCTGTGTTATTAAAGAACATGTTGTTATAGAATTTCTGATACTTAAGTTTTCCATCTTGTTCTTCTGTGCAATGCTTTTGGTATAGGGTTTTAAATAATTTGGTTTTTATAATTCACACTGTGATCATACCCATACAACAGTTATGGTTGGTTTAGGTTAAAGTAGGATTCGTTTATTTTCTTTTGAAAATGTTAAAACAAGTTAATTCACCTCAAGGGACATCTGGGCCATAGAAATAATTTATTGCTTAGCTATGAACAAGTAAAACCAAAACCTGCTTTGTAATTTGCTATTTTTCTTTGACAGGTCACTGTTCCAAGTAAGAAAAATTACAGACTACAAATATGGGAAAGAAACGCATAAAAGGCAGAACTGCACAGTCTGATGAGTTTCCAGATACACTGGGTATGTTTCTGCAGAAGTCTGTGGTCCTGATGTTTGTTTTAACCTCAAAGAGGGCTTGTAAACTCATTAATGTTAGAAGGCCTTTTTACTAGTCACTGATTTTGAAGTCTCTTTTAAAAAGTGTGGGTTTATATAATTGAAAATGAAGTCTGCCAAGAAACATTGGTGTTGCTACTTTTCTAAATGTGCTAGAAAATAATAATCTTGTCTTGAAAGTTAAGATTATTTTCTGTTCCTCAAGAAACTCAGACACACAGTCCTTTATGGACATAGAGATCATAGTGAATCATGTAAAATTCCTCAGAATATAAAGGCTTTGTAGACTTAGCTGATAAGATTGTCATGATAGGTTTAAGTAACATTTTGCTGTCAGAGATTTTTAGCTGAAGTGAGAATCTTCTGCAAGAAAAGTTTGTGATTAAAATTTCTGTAAAACCATTTGTCTTTACACTAGCGGCTAACTTCGTACTGGCCTGTAACATCTCAGCTCTATAGCTGTAGTGCATTTTGGCTAAAATCTCTTTCTCTTCCTCCTCTTCTGTTCCTAATAGTTCCTAATCCAAACAGTTAATGTTATTCTTCTAGATGTACTGGATCTCACCCCTGTGTTGAAATTTTGTTATCTTGCTTACTCTCGTTATTCTAGCTCTTGTTTTTGCTTGTGCTGTGTAGCATTCTCTTCTACCACTTTGTCTATCAGGTCACAGACTGTGTATTGTACATCTTTTTTGTTGATCCTGGCTTGGGGACTTGGGAGTTGAGCTAATTTGACTGGGTGAGAGCACACTTAGAGATTTAGCCATGAGGGTTGGCATGATGACCTGTTTGTTTTAAATTCAAGTCTAACCTGCTTTGGTTTCCTGGTTGTCCTGGTCTTGCAGTAGCTTCTGTCTCCTATGGATTTTTAGATTCTTTTGCCTTTGTTTGTTGGTTTGTTTGTTGATTTGGGTTTTGGTTTTTTTTTGTCTTTGGAGTCAAGGTCATGTCTGCTGTCACTGTCCCTCATTTTTCTCCAGCAAAGAAATCAGTTATGGTGCAGTTGCTGATGGCATCTCACTTCTTTGGCTAAAACCAGACTAGCTTACCCCAACAAAGTCCTGTAATGCTACAAATGTAAAATAAGACTGATGATAGTGAATAATTCCATGGTAATAGTAGTAGCCAATATACATCAGGTTTGTTTAAAAAAGACAATTTTGAAGTTGTAGGTGAAGCTTGTGGTTTTTCAAAAAGGCTTAAAGAATGCACCTAAATATCTGTATTTGGCTCTTATTGGCTAGCACTTGTACTGTCGTAAAATCTTATAATCTTGGCCAGAAACACAGCTCTACGTACAAAACATCTCACCACTTCCAGCTCATGACAAGAAAAGTTTGCTATCTGGAGGCTGTAATCTTGCATCTGTTCTTCCATAAAGATAGATTCAGAGCTGTTATGCTGAGCAATAAAAATACATCTGTGGCAAAGGACTTACTACAGTTCAATTATGCAAACTGCTATGTAACTCTTCATAGTCACAGTTTCACAAAAATGTGATTTAATAGATTTTTACATATTAAGTACAAATAGATTTTGGTTTTTTAGTATGGATTTGGTTACTTTTTTACTTTTGAGGTAACTGATACTGTCAGATTTGATGTTATATTTGCAAATTTAGACAGTTGTAACAGCAAATAGTGAAGAATCATAGGCTGATGATACTAAATGTCTTTAGAAACCTACACCATAAAAAAAAGAAAAAAGAGGAAAAAAACCTAAAATATAGTTCTCATTTTTTATTTGGAACAACTTGAATCAGTTTGCCTATGCGTTGTTTGTCAATCACAATTTCTCTGTAAGTGATTTAGGCTTACAGTCAGCTTTTCTTCATGTAAGTTGCAGTGTAATCAACAACCTTGAAAACTAAGCAAAAAAAAAAAAGAAAAAAAAATTCACCTCCTGGTAGTAGCTCTTTGAAACAGATGCTTGTTCTCAGTGTAACCATTCTTAGCAGAATTTGGTTAGATAGGTGTAGTTCATACCAGGCCCAGAAGGTGCAGCTCCAAGTAGGGTGTAGTTTTGTAGTATGAAGTGGCAATGGTATAGGTAGGATGACTCTACCACTTATTTGTTGTGGGTTTTTGCGATGTGGTTTTTTTTTGTTGGGGATTTTTTTGGTGGGGTTTTTGGGTTTTTTTTTTGGTTGTTTTTTTTTTTGTTGTTTTTTCCTAATGTAGTCTGATGCATAATTTCATTGAGGTAGCTCAGCTGGAAGTGTAATCTCCATAATCTCCATTTTTATAGGCCAGCCAGGTGCTGCCTTGGTGACTGGAAACCGTGGCAGTGGGCTGTGGCTGCTCCCTGGGAGGTGTGGGAATCATAACGCCACAATAATAGAAGCCCACAGCCTGGCACAGTAGGTAGGTTTATATCCAAAAGTTTTGTCAACACCTCTGACTAGATGTAGATGTGAGTAATACATTTTTCTTTCTAGTGATGTAATAGTTTAGGATGCGGCAATAATATCCCTGGATTGTGAGTGGGGTGACAAAGGGTTTCTTTTTGATACGTCTGCTAAACTGTCAATGTTTCTTTGACTCTAAAAAGGCTATCCTAGCTTCAGGATTGCTGCCTGTTTCTCTGACGTGTATTTGTTATGACACCTACATCTTCCTTGTGCTTTTTGTTTTGTAGAACCTGTATGCAAGCATATTCGTAAAGGACTGGAGCAAGGTCAGCTGAAAAAGGCACTGCTGAATGTGGAATGGCGTGTGTGCCAGGACTGCAAGGCTGACAATAAGACACAAGAGAAATCTGAGGAGGAGACTGATGAAAACCCTCCAATATGGTTATGTCTAAAATGTGGCCACAGGGTATCTCTTGTTTTGTTGTTAATTCGTCTTAATATCTTTTAGTGTCTCATTATATAGTGGAACAGGAGAGCTTCTAATTAAAGTCTTGTATTCTCCCTGTATTTTAAAGGTGGTGCTACATAAATGATCTTATATAATGTAGTATGGTTAAAAAAAGTCTGCTCTGAATTCCAAATGAAGTACTTAGGAGCTTGGCACAAAGGCATTTAGCAGGCTTAAGGCTAAAACACCATCTTGAGGACTTCTTTTCCTAGAAAGTTCAAATTACTTTGCTAAGAAAATAAAAAATTCTGTTAATGCTCTGAATTAGTGATTTTTAAATTTTTTTTTTACAGTAAGAGCTTATGCTTGTGTTAGTATAATAAACTTAGAACTCTGCATGCTAAAGAGGTTTTTGGTCTGTCTCACTCTTAAAGCTGTTCAAACTGCCATCTGTAAATCAGATGTTCAGTCCCTGAGCAACCTCATGGTTATTCTGCTCCCAGTAAGTTACCTTTCTGTCTGCAGAATAGGTGTCTTGAAATAGAGACCCATCTGTTCATCCTAATTAGTTTAACATAATTAAACAGTTTTCATTGTAATACTCTGTTTATGTATGTTTCATTGTTAGTCAACTGGATTTTGTGACACTTCTGGTTATCAACATTATAGGGCTGTGGCAGAAATTCTCAAGAACAGCACGCTTTAAAGCATTACACAACGCCAAGATCAGAGCCCCATTGTTTGGTTCTCAGTTTGGACAACTGGAGTGTGTGGTGAGTTTGTCAGGCAACAGTGATAAGACATAGCTAGAGGGCAACAGAGGCTGGGATGTAATTTGTGTTTAATTTTCTTTATGAACTCTAGGATTTATCTCTAGACGTATATAAAGCATTTCCACGCACAAAAATCCTAGCAGTCTTTGCTGAGATTTGCTGAATAAATGTTACTTTTTGGTAAAATTCATAACTAGAAATTTTTCAGAATTGATGTTCAAATCAGCCAACTAGTAAATGCTGTTGACTACTTATTTTACTGCTTTTGCTTGGTCAGAATACTGACACCTGGAAACAAATGCTGATAGGTAGCTTGGGAGAAGCTCCTTTCTAGTGTGCACTTAGTGACAAACCTTATTACTCTTCTTTCTTAATTAATATGACTTCTTAATGTTATATGCATAGTTAAGAAGCACAGCTGTAGAATTACAAGATGCTACTGGATCAGTCAATACAAATTCCATCTCCCTGATAATATTTCCTTCTCTTAAAAGGAATAGTATTTACTATATAAGGGGGAATCTTTATTTTCTAACCAGTGCTATACAGAAATATGGTGCCTGATACAAAGAGTTTTCTTTTTGCTTAGTAACCTGTTTTAAAACCTATTGTCATTGTTCATTTTATATACCATTATTTCTTTACTTGATCATATCCAGCATTTTAATTGAACTCCAGAATGGAAATGGACATTATTAGTAATGTCTATTACTAATGAACTAGTGAACATTTTTTGTGAATTTAAATTAGTGTTAAAGTTAATGTTTTGAAGTGCTTTTTCTCTGTTCTAAAGTGTATAATTTTTAAATCTAAATCCTTGCGAATGAGAGGATGTTGTCTAAGCAAGATGTTTTGCTCCATTGCACGATAGATTATTCAGAGATTGTTGTATTGGGTATAAATTATTGTTATAAATCAAACCTACATTCAAGAACTGTATTTCACAGTGGGCCTAGTACATAAAAATTGCAAAAGCAGTTTTGATTAGGATTTATTAATGTTATGAATGTATGAATAACTCTCCTAAATAAATATCTATGCCACTTAAATTGGATTTGAATAGTACCTGTAAACAGTTAAAAGAAATGTTTTGAAATTGGAGAGAAAGAGGGGAGTTTTAATAATTTATTAAGTTCTGCGGGTTTGGGTTTACAACAAGTGCTATTGTGTGCATTTTCAGTACTGGTAGGACATAGCAGTTGGATCTGCTTATGTTTTTCCCCCACTGGTCAAACAACTATTGCTGCAAAAATTTTCCATTCCCTTGTTTCCTTCAAGATTACTTACAACATTTTTGAGGGATGAAAGGTTATGATAAAATTACCCATGGAAGTACCTGTTGTTTGTTATTCCAAGAATGAGAATACCTATCTGGCTAATTATAAAAATAGGCAATAAATACATATGTAGGGATCTGAAAGTTGAGCTGCCTGCTGCTTTTTTTTTTTTTTTTTTTTTTTTAATGAGATATGAAGAAATGGGAAAATTTTACCTAATTCCAGGCATGCTAGAGATTTAGGGAAACACTTTGCTGCTGACTTCTGCTGTTTTTAACATCAGAAAATAGAGTCTGATTTATGGTAATCCTGAAATCTGCTAAATGCATTTGTGCCTGAGAACTATAGTTGGTGGGTTTTAAAGTGCAGAAGTATTTGCACTCTCTTCAATACCTTTTTTCGCCTTTTCAGAGAGCTGATTGGGCAGCACTACAAAATCAGTACATAGAGCTCTCCTTTAGCTCTGTGTTCTGTCAGAATTTTAATCTTACTTGAGCCTTTATCACTGCAGTTTCTCTCCCAGTTTTATTGAAAACAGACTAGCAGCCTAACCACGTGCTTCTTTGCTCATAGAGACAAATGGGTTTGTACCAGCAACAGAAGAGCAAATAAAAGTGCCCAGGAATAATGGAGGACACTGATTTATTTCTTACCCAGGTTAAATATAATGAAGTACTTGTTTTGCTAGAATATTCAGAATATTTTTCCATGCCATAACATTCATAAGTTATTTCCTTTAGAACCTAATATCTTAGTTTCTTCATTTTTGGCAAAATTTTCCCTGCATTTATTTTTCTTGCAACAACGTTTGTAAGCATATCATATAAGAGTCTAATTTAGATTTGTAAATTGCAACCTCCATTAAATGAAGTAATTTAATAAAGACAGTTTTTCAACTTTTTATTTTCTTGATCAGAATTAGATTGAACTCTTCCCTAAGACTCTTAGGTCTTAAAGTAAATCTTGTAAATTTTTAACTTTGTGTAATGAATTGCATCAAACAAGCAAATAATTTAGGATTTTTAAACAATAGAAAAAAATAGGATTAATTGTTTTTCTTTGGGGGGGGTGGTGGTGGTGGTGGTTTGTGGAGACAGGTGCTACATATGCGATAATGAAGTTCCATATAATACTACAACCCAATTGGGCCAGACTGTGGATTATGTTAGAAAACAAGTTTTTGTTGACGCATCATGTACAGGTAAGTAATTGCAGTACGCATACAGTAAATAAGAAAGTCCCTTAAATGTGGGAGACAGTACTGTAAATCTATAATGTACAGTAAATTAGATTTAACTGTTGGAGCACCTTATAGTAAAGTAAAAAGTCTGATAGCATAAGTGATGGCTTAGCCCATGGATTCAGCTGGATCAGGATGTTGCTTGGTATCCCATAAACTTTTACAGACCAGAAATACAGGAATAGGAGGAAAAAAAAAAAAAAAAGTACTGTTTTTATTGTGACTTTTTAAAAAAAAAACCCTGATGTTAAGTTGTTCTGTGAGGAATTGATTTTCAGTACATAGAACAGCTCTTGTTTATTCATCAGTATTGCTCGGTCTGTCTTGAGATCTGGAGGAAAATTGTGGTTGCTTAAGGATAATTTGATTAGATATTTTTAAGTGGTTTTGTATGTATTTGTGAATGTATCAACTGGAATGAGTAAATCTCCAGCTCTTGCAGCACAATTCCTAAAGAAAGGAGTATACAAAAAGGTTTGTCTGCTGGGTCTGTACATTTAATATAGGTAGCTGCAGTGCATTCAGAACTCGGAAGCAGCGTGTTCAGCCTGCATTCTATCTGCAAATGTGGTTGTTTCCCCAATGGAAAAACTGGTTTTGTACAAGACATTTCCACCAGAAAACTTGGAAGAATTTGTGTATCAAAATAAATACTGTAACTCATGTCTATTAAAAATTCTAACACCATGCTACACTTGGGTGAAATTGTAGTCCCTTGGGAAATAGATCATAATGATCTAGTAGTGGCTGTCTCTGAATATTTGTTCAAGGAGCAATTGAGGTGGTTTTTTTCACAGGGATGACCAGAGTCAGTGGTTTAGGTCAATCTTTCCCAGATACATAGTTTGTCTACATGTAGTATTTGTATTGGTTGCCAAAGTTTTTTTTCTTGGGTTTGAACTGGAAAATGGATGAATACCTGAGTGCAGTTATTGTCTGTCTCAGGTGTTCCATCTGTTGTTGTCTATCCATTTCTTGTCTGTCTGCAAAAATTGTATTGTCTGGTTTTCTTGCTTTCTCTGAGCTGGCATTACTTTAAAATAGAGTTAATCTTGGCTCATGGCCCTATTTATTAGAAACTTAATCAATAGTAGGCTGCCAAACTGGCAGAACCAGTGTGAGTGTTATTCAGAAAATTACCTAGAATTCCTTTATGGTTTTATTAAGCAGATTATTGAAATTCTGAGCTATACACCAAAGTAATTTTTGGGGAAAATATATCTAATGTGTCTTGAAGAATATAAAGCTTCCAGTTTCATCTGTTTAGGCTCATTCAATGGATATGAGAATGCTTTGACAGTGGGGGAGGCCTGTGCATTTAATTTTGGACAACAGTGCCATGACAAAAGGGATTTTATCTCAGATGCCATCTTGTTGGATGTTGTATAAAGCCCTAACATAGGTGATTTTGCAACAGGAATGAAATTTCAGATAGAACATGCAGAGTTTCAGAGACTGTTGGCATGCATGGCTTGTAGGCCAAGTGGCGTTAGTTTAAATTGCATGCTGATCTGAAATGGCATTTTGGGGGTTTCTTGATTTATGTATTTATTTTGTTTGGTTGGTGGTTTGTTTTGTTTAGTTTTTTAACTCCTGTTACCAAGATGGTTTAAGAACCTAAACCATTAGTGTTAGATTTATACAATTACAGAATTAATTATCATATGTTTAAATTTTAAACATCATAGATTGCTGCTGCCTATAATAACTTTTCTCCTAGCTCATTCCCTGTTACTGGATTAATGTGTGGTATGTCTTCTATTATTTCAGTAGAAAAACAAGAGAACAAAGAATTTGAAAATAAAAAAGTAGAAAAAGACAGCAAAAATGAGCAAGAAAAAGAAGTCTCGCTTAAAGAAGATGATTCTCATTCAAGCAGTAACTTGGAAGTGACTGTGAAAGGACTTAGTAACTTGGGGAATACTTGTTTCTTTAATGCAGTGATGCAGGTACAGTAGTTACTGCTGCTCCTAATAAAACAAAAAACACAACAACAAACAAACCAAAAACCCAGCCCACAACAATCCTGCCCCCAGTATTTTACAATGACACAATTAGAATGTGATTTTTTTTTATCTGCCAAGAGCGATGGAGTTTTTCTAAAAATAGTGTTCTCCCAGAGAAATATGAAGAAATGGAGATGCAGGTTCAGACTTGCTCTAGTGGAAAAATATAACAAACTGCCTTGTCTCTGAGGGACAGCATCTCTCACTGATGTAAATTAAACATGCCAACTTCCTAGTTTAGTAAAAAAATGAAGTAGTCTGTCACATCACCCTTACTGACCTCTTAGAATGTGAGAGATGAGTACCAAAATAGTGGGTGCTTACTGAAACAGAAATGTATCTCTCAGCAACAAGAAATTAAATGAAAGTAAATATTAATAGGATGTGCATATTGCTATCTAGTGTCTTCCTTAGCAAAGAAGTGTTTGGGTAGAATAATACACATGAAAGAGCAAGTTTAAAGCTCACATGTAATTTTGTGCTCTTTGGCTCTAGTTACTGAGGCATTACTGAAACAAAAGTCCCACTGTACTAGCAGCTTTTAGTAAACTGATTTATTTTTTACACGTTTTAAAGCAAGCAAATAAGGACATTGCATCTTATTTTTTTTTAATTTTTAGAAACAGACACTAGTAATTAGATTGTCAAAAGGTGAGTCTGTAGAAGACTAGTACATTAAGGGTTTCTGCAATCTCAAGTAATCCATATAAAGGACATTTGGAAGTCCAGTTACCTGTATGGAATGTACCCATAACTGCTATGCAGTGTTAGAATTTCCAGAGTGGTAGTGACCACTCTAATTCTATGTTTGGGAAAAATAACTTGCTGCTAATCTGCTTGTTGCAAATTCTATGACCAGTGGAACTCAGCTGGCCTACCTCTTGTTCCCCTGTTACTGATCGTTTTCTTTCTTTCATGTTATACAGAATTTATCACAGACTCCAGTCCTAAGGGAGCTGCTTAAAGAAGCTAAAATGCCTGACACCACAGTTAAAATCGACTCACCTGAGTTATCTATGGTATATATGCTTTGATCTCCATAGTGTTTCTTCCCACCTTTCCAATCTGTAAAAGAAATAAGCAATATTCATCCCTGGATTTTAAAGCTGTTTCATCTAATTACTAACAAGATTAAGATGTAAAACTCAATGGGAACATCATAATTGATTTCCATAAAGGTGCTTCTGATCTCAGCAGAGGTCTTCCATTCCAAGTGAAAGAGCAGTGATTCAATACTCTTAAATACTGCTTGTCATCAAAGGAGTACTTACATTATGCTTAAGTTACTTAAATTATGAAAAAGTGTAACTTTTGCTGTAGTGACACTTGTCTAAATGCAAAATAGGATGTCTGCAGCACTGTCTGCATTGCTAACTTAAGTAATGCATCTGTCATTACAGTAAGAGCTTTGGGTGTGGAAGAAGGGTTGGACATTTCTTAAAATGTATTTTTTTCCTAATAAAAGCAAGAAATTCAGAGTTGCAACTAAGCAGTAAATAATGATTCATTAGTAGTTTCATCTCATGAGAAACTATGCATTGATTGTATTTGTTTCGCTATTTTGGTATTTCTTGTATTCTGTTTTATAATGTTTTCAAGAACTGAAATGATTAGATAAGGAAGAACTTAATACAGAAGGATCTGTCACCAAATTAAGGCAATTTTGTTGCTTTTGTTTAAAACAGGAACCTCAGCTGATAAAACTAGATCAGCCAGGTCCTTTGACATTAGCCATGTATCAGTTCCTGACAGAAATGCAAGAGACAAGAAAAGGAGTAGTCACTCCTAAGGAACTTTTTGCTCAGGTTTGTAAAAAGTGAGTATCTGTACAATTGCATGTCAAAGTGAGTATGGGAGAAAAAAACAAAACAAAACAAACATGTTAGTTGTTTTAAAAGGAGGTCACTTTTGTCCCTTTTGTTCTTGAGTTCATATCATAGCATATAAAAATTCATAGAATCATAGAAATGTCTGGGTTGGAAGGGACCTCTAGAGGTCATCTAGTCCAACCCCCTTGCTGAAAGCAAGGACATCTTCAACTAGAGCAGGTTGTTCACAGCCTTGTCAAGCCCCACCTTGAATGTCTCCAGGGATGGGGCCTCAATCACCTCCCTGGGTAACCTGTTCCAATGTTCTACCACCCTCATGGTAAAGAACTTCCTTACATCCAATATAAATCCACACTTTTCTAATTTAAAACCACTGCCCCTTGTCTTTTCACTCCAGGCCTTTGTAAACAGGCCCTCTCCAGTCTTTTTATAAGCTCCCTTCAGGTACTGGAAGGTCACTATTAGGTCTCCCCTGAGCCTTCTCTTAAGGCTGAACAATCCCAGCACCCTCAGCCTGTCCCCATAGGAGAGGTGCTCCAGCCCCCAATCATCTTCATAGCCCTCCTCTAGACCCACTCCATCAGGTCCATGTCCTTCCTGTGCTGGGGGCTCCAGAGCTGGACGCAGTATTCCAGGTGAGGTCTGACCAGAGTAGAGTAGAGTGGTAGAATCACCTCTCTCAGTCTGCTGGCCACACTTCTTTTGATGCAGCCCAGGATGTGATTGGCCTTCTGGGCTGCAAGCACACACTGGCTGCTCATGTCCAGCTTCTCGTCTATCAGCACCCCCAAGTCCTTTTCTTCAGGGCTGCTCTCTATTGCCTCTTCCCCAAGCCTGTATTGATAGTGGGGATTATTCTGGCCCAGGTACAGGACCCTGCACTTGCTCTTGTTGAACCTAATGAGGTTCACCTGGGCCCACCTCTCTAGCTTGTCCAGGTCCCTCTGGATACATCCTGTCCATCTGGTGTATCAACAGCACCACTTGGCTTGGTGTCATCTGCAAACTTGCTGATGATGCACTCGATCCCACTGTCTACATCACTGATAAAAATGTTAATCAAGACAGGCCCCAGTACGGACCCCTGGGGGACACCACTTGTCACTGATCTCCATTGGGACTTTGGGCCATTGACCACTACCCTCTGGATGCGACCATCCAGCCAGTTCCTTATCCACTGAACAGTCCACCCATCAAATCCGT
>JAAGNO010017654.1:0-34158 GCA_033439905.1 Ceryle rudis
ACCTAAGCAGGTGAAGAAGCAAGATGTTAAAGCTCAGACCACTGAGACATGTCTGGGAGAAAGCCCCGCTTACTTTGGGAGCAGCAGAAAGAGCAGCAGCATCACGGCACGGCCCGCAAGGCAACGCGGCACAGACGGCCCGGCACGGTGAAAAGCTCAGCAAGGTCTTGCACTTGCCGTTTCTGACGGTGCTTATCCCAGTGGGACTCCACCGGCAGTCCGACACCGAAAATTACCCAGATGAGTAACTTTCCATTCCAGAAGAAGACAGGAAAAAGGGGAAGAGGAACCAAAGGAAACATTAGAAGTTCTTCTAGCACAGTATCTTAAAAAAGTAAATCTCAGGAAAACTTTTAACTGAAATCCTAACAGAAGTGCTTCTGCGGGTTTCAAGCCATTAATCCTAACTAAGGCTTCCCCGCTCTAAGGGCTGATCCAATGGCCACTGAATTCAGAGAAAAACTGTGTAGCTATGCCAGTGAATAAAGCCTTTGATTTCAGATTTATTTCAGAAAGAAAAATGTTCTATATTAAAACAGCAATAAATAATACGGAGCATTCACAGAGTAGATGACATGTTATTTCAGGTGCTGAAAACAGTTTTTCTGAGGTCAGGTGGGATAACCAGATGAGTGATTCCCACAGCAGTCCTGCTGCCAGGGCACGATGCTGCCCTGTCCCACCGAGGCTGAGCTCCGGCCAGCTCCGACACGCCGGTTTAGGTGGTTTTTCGGGCTTTGGATGAGTCCTCAGTTAGCTGACACTCTGGCCGCTTGCTTTCCGAACTGTCATGACCATAAATGTAAGTCCAATTCAAGAAGGATTTTGGTACTTCTGCCACGTAGTAATGCTCACAAAAATTTGCCGTTTTGTTTTATTACAATGGAAATTCCTTTGAGACGTGCTGGATGAAAGAATTAGTAAGAAGTGAGGATCCAAAGCCTAAGATAGCCTGAGTTTTTAAGCGTTTGCCTTAACTTTCTAGGGCAACACGTCTCCAAAATGGAACGACCAAAAGGTTCCAAACACCTCTGTGTTTTCTGATGCTTGTGGTGATGGGCACAAAGGGGGTGAGGACAGAACAGTTTAGCGGCTGATATCCTTTACGAGATACCCAGAGATACCATAAACTTCCCTAACATCTAGTAAGTGTTTTATAAATGTCACAAAAATCCCACTCAGACTTCAAAGGGTCTGTAAAACTCTACTGTAGAGCTCTGCGGAGAAGCCTGCAGGTGAGGAGTCGCACGTGAAATGCAGGGAGGAAGAAGAAAGAGACCCAAGAGAGCAGAACGAGACCAATCCAGAGACTGGAGACATGGTCATTACACAGAGATAATGGGGAAAAGAGGGAATAAGGACTGGAAAGGCACCTGTAGAATGACCAGGAGATCCTTTCTCAAATGAACTCTGCTTATAGGCATCTCACTGTCACTTTCTTCTTCTGTGATCACAGAGATCACAAACTTGCGTGGTGCTTCTTGCCTGGCAACATACAGAAATGAGATCTAACCCTGCGCTGCCTGCAGGTATTGTACCTACCTCTATCAGTAAAACGTTTTCAAACATGGTTTTAAAGACAACGGCACAAATAGCCCAAAGCCATTAAAAGAAAGAAATAAAAAAGAAGATAAATCAAAAGATTCTAGACTGACAGGGTGATAAATTAAAGGTTAAACAGCTAAAAACTTAATGGTAATGTTAATTTTCAGGCCAACAGTTGCACTTCTCGAGAAATCTATACCATTCTCCCAGCAGTTTCCTTTAAATAACCGACGGATCTTCCTAATCTAAACTCCAATTTAAAAGATTTGTCTGTAAGAAAATCCCAATCTCAACAAAAGGTAATGCAGCTGAAGCTCTTTGAGCCAGGCTGATGGCAATAAAGCAGCGGCGAGTTTCTGTTAGCTAGAATACGTTAACAGATTCCTCGTAATCCTCCCTATTATCACTAAACACCTGAATACAGCCGCTGCCTTCTAGGTGAAGATGGATATTTAATTTCTGGCAAAGTAGGATCCCGTGCGCACCGTGTGCGGGGCCGGCGGTGGCGGAGGGAGTGGTGCGTGTTAGACCTTCGCCAGTAAAGGGTTTCATGCTGCAGAAGTCCATGGGATGCAGCAGAATGGTAAAGTCATTCATCACATGTATTTAAAGTTGAATTTGCTGATATTTTATGGTATTGGATTTTATTTCTATTAACATTTTATGCTGAAATTACAGAATGATTCGTGAGTACTGAATTTTTGATTGCTTTTATACTTGCTGGGACACTATTAACGTTGATTTACGTTAATAGCACTGTAAGAAGATATTAACAATGAAATTTCCAAAAGCACTTAGCATCCCATAATTGGAGTTAAATGACAAAAAAAATGAGGGGATAATAAAGTATAGAGAGAGACAGAATTTTTGACAATACTCCCTCTAAATTGTATTTTTCAGGAAGAATTTGTGCAGGACAATTTCATAAAAGAATAAAGTCACCCATCGAGAAGAACACTTCCTGTACTGACTAAGCAACGTGATGGCAAATTGAGATGTAGGTCAAGCACCACCTCCCAGGTGCCAGAGACACGGCGAGGAGCTGAACGGAACGGTGGGGATGTTACATCTTCATGCCAGAGGGGTGCTGGCAAACTCCACGCCTGCAGAGCACTTTTCTGGACCAAAGTCCAGGAACCAGCAGCGGGAGGCTGACAGAGGAATGACACTAACCGGGATAGAAAGTAGCCAAGTTCTGTCCTTTGAGGCTGAGAGAATCGAATTTTCTCAAGAGAAGGATGCAAAGCCAAGGCGACACGCGTGGCGTACCCAGCGGCACGGGCAGGGAGCAGCGAGGTGAGCTGCCCTCTGAGCCAACATCCGCCTTCGCCCGTCCCCCTGCGCGGGCCGAGCGCTGATCGTACCCGTTACAGGTGAGACTCTGTGCCCGGATGGAGTGGAAGAGACCTGTACCAAGCTACACCGCTACCAGCTCTAGCCTATCGAACCGCAATTTAAAAGAGCTGATCCCTAGAAAAACAAAAGCTAAATTAACAATTAAAAGCACTCATCTACCGTCAACACCTTCGCCCCTTTTGACTTACTGGTTCCCGGTAGCTGCTGGACAGCATCATGTTCTACTGATGGAAGTCTTCAGCAAGCACAGGAGTTAGCTGTAGGTGACTGAGGTACCCGACAGAGTAGAAAGAGGATGATTTTTTTCAATTTCACTGCATGAAATCTCTCTTAAAATTGAGTAGTTTCTATGCTTCGTTTCAATCATGCGCATATCTCAGGTCATTCAGTAAACTCATCCTGAAAAGCACTAAAATGGCTCAATAAAAGCTGCCACCTGACCCACTGGGGCTGTTTCTATGTCCTGATGCGAGGGCTGCACAGAAACCTGTGTCCTGGTGGAGGGGCCGCCCGCCTGCAGCCGGAGTGGAGCCGCGGAAGATGCACGAGGTGAAAGTAGCCCAGCAGCGAATTCTCCTTTCACAGAACGCTTACCATTTGCTTTGATCTCAAATCAGGCTCAAACAAATTTAATATTTTTTTTTTTAAATAAACAGAATTTCCACAAATTCTACTTTGATATCACTCAGATATTGTTTTTAAACCTTCTCTTTCCATTAAAAAAGCATCAAAGTGCTTTCTGTTAAAAAGCGCTGCAACGCGCTTCACTGTTTTCAACACACGCAGGTAAATTGCTCATTTAGAGTCAAAGAACATACAGGGGCAATGTGACAAATTATGAAAACTTGGAACAAAAAAAGTAAACTTGAAACAATAATCTTAAAATAGACAACATAAAGAAACAAAACACAACCCTTGATTTGCTTCAAGTAGATCCGGAAAAAAAAAAAAAAAAGGAAGAAATGTTTGTACAGATGTGTTTTATGCGCTGTGTTTAAATGACGTCTTTATGGGGGAAGAAGAAAGAAGATACGCCAAAACATTTCCAGCCAGATTTAGTCAGGAGAATAACTCTGAAAATACTACGCTGGAACAAGGTCATTTTGTCATTTTACTCTGACCAGGAAGGAAGACCATGTCAGAGTTTGGTTAAAAAGAAATCGTTCCAGCTCAATTTTATGGTCCACTAAAATGTGGAAGAAAGTCATCTTAGAAGTCAAATGACACAGTAATGAATGAAAAGTCTTGGCTGTACTTAGGAAAATAAACATGTAGCAATAGCAATCTTACAAAGTGATGACACATTGGCATGTGACTCAGAAATGACAAAAGCCAAGGAAATCTGAAACAGGACCAACTCCAGCCCTGTTTGAGATCTATAGACTTGCTGATTTTAAGGTCAGAGGCAACGCTGTGATCTCACAGTCTAATGATTTCATCCCCAAATTTAGGTATGAAGCTGCTATTACCCCATTTTTAATATAAAAATAAATGTATATTAATATGAAATTAATGTGAAGACTTCATTTGAATAGGAATTGGCGAGATGGGTTGGTAAGTTGGTGAATTACCCCATCTCCTCCCAATACACAACTTGTCTCCAGCCTGAATTTCTCTAGCTGTAGGGTACAGCCACCAGCTCACCAGCCTGGAACAAGTTCTTTTGTCTGACCACCAACAATAACCGTACCCATCAGTAAAAGAAAGAGTTGTTATTGTACAAAAGTAAAAAGAATTTTTGTTTTGAAAGCTTAGACAATATTTCCTTCGATGGAAGAACAACTCTTCCACAGACAGAGCTGTATTTTGGCTACAGCCACCTTCATCTAGTTACAAACAAACCAACCCCTTTTCTTTCATCAGCAGGAACCACATTTGCTTACGCAGAAGATCTGTCAGCAGACCAGAGTGAACAGATCAAATGGAGCTGACATGCTACTAAATTTAATATGCATCCTCGTGCCTTTAAAATTCTGATCTACCCCTGCATTTAAAAGGTAGTTTTGTGGACTTCTTAAGTAATTATATTTCAGTAACAGGCAAGACTATCAACACATGGAGACTTAACAACAAACACAGTGACTGATGCATAAATTAAAAGCTGATTGATGGATAGATAACATAGCTGAATCATTAAATTGCCATAGGATCGGGAAAAAACAACAGATCAAGCCCTTGTGTCGTGTCCCGCTCAGCGGACTGCGATGGATACGGACCCAAATCAACAGCTAAGGAGACACCACAATCGCTGAGCGCGTAGGTAGCCGGGGAACGGCTGACACACAAAGGCGCCGGCAGGAGCTGGTGAAAGGAAGGGGCAGGCACCGGAGTGTGAAGGGGGAACACGGGGCTACAGAACCATGTAATGGTATACAGGGTATGAGGACACAAATGGTCCCTCATCCTGTCACTCCTGGATGTATTCCCACAGCCTGTTTCCAGCCTGCCCTTGCACTGTTGCAGAAAATACCACCTCCAGTGGGGCTGATGCTACAGCCCGAGGGGAACAGCACTGAGAGCTCCGCCCGAGAGTGGAATGATACAAGGGCACCAGAAAACAACTCTTTCTGGAGCAGAAGTACCTGAAAAAAGGTGGATTGCACGCGGAGGAGCTCCTGGGAACAGCAGAGCAGAGGTGGCCGTGTCCCTGAGAGCAAGCACAGATCTGTGACACCGAATCCCCCGGCATCCAGCACCTCGCTCGTCTCTCGAAGCTATGCCGCTGGCTAGCGCCTGCAACCTCTCAACTGGAAAAATGTAATTTTATTAAGGCTCTTCTAGCTTCAGTTTCAGCATCTGCACTGCAGCAGAGCACACAAAGAAAGGTTATGAAGAATTTCTCATTACGGCCACGGGCGCAGGATTCATAACACCCCCTGGCCAAGCTCTGTTTGCTTCCCTCTGTTAATAAAGCTCACGCTCGGTCCACCTGCCTCCCCGGCCCCTCGCCCCGCCGCCCACAGGTGCCCCAGCCCTGGGCCACCCAGCGCGTCATGCCCGCATCCTTCACGGGCGCGAAGCTCCTTTCTGCTTTGCCTTCTCTAAATTCTTATTTCATGGGCACCTTCGTTTGCAAGCCTGCTCTTGGAGGCCCAGAGCTGCAATTAATCCGTGTCACAGGAAAGATGGAGTGTCGGTAGAATTTATGACTGGCTCTGAGACGTCGTGATGAGCAGGGGCACCTCAGCCCCTTGTGATATAAATGCCTCTGCTAATTGGATTGCAGGAGCTAATCAGAAGCTGGGGAGAGAATGGCGGCGCTCAGCCTCCCCGCTGCTGGTGCGGGCTGATAAAGCCGACAGCTGCGCTCAGGAGGAGGCGCAGGAATTGTATCCTCGTGTGGCACCTCGCCCGAGATGTCTATCACGGGGCGCCCGGGGTGGCTATTGCAGGGCACCCGCGACGGCTATCGCAGGGCACCTGAGATGGCTATTGTGGGGCGCCTGGGGTGGCCACGGCACGGGGTGGCCGCCAGGCAGAGGGAGGGAGGAAGGACGGAATCGACCGAGGAAGGTCTCACCGCTGACCCGTGCAGATGCGCGCAGCGGGGCCCGAGCAGGTGTGCGCACAGGGGCGGGTGGGCTGGCGAGCGGTGCGAGGCTGGTGAAATCCCGCATGGCCTCAGCAGGCTGTACCTGGCCAGAAGCTGTCAGAGAAGCTGTGAGCATCCCAAACGGCTGCTCTGGTGGGCAGCACCATGGGCGGTCCTGGGCCAGGGTACGGCGGTGGCACCACCACGGCCACCCAGCTTGACCGGTGTAGCAGACACCCCTGCAGCCCTTCTGCAGTCCTTAGGGTCCCCGTCGCTGACCTCAAGCATTAGAAAGCTGGCTGAACACTCAGTGATCCCAATACCACGTCTCTCAATACCCTCGGTAGGTGCCTTTCCCCAGAAAGGCAGAAAATCAGGGGATGAAGGTGGAAGAAACACAACAAGGACACTCTCTCAGTAGGAGTAGGCTTGGCCACACCAGTACCCAACTGGGCGAGTGTCATCTGCTACGTGCCCCACACACAACATGGGCCATCAAACCGTGGGCAGGCAGGTGGGAGATGGCTCCCGAGGACGGGGTCAGGATGCCCTTGAGATGGCTCCAAACCTTTACAGCAGCTTCAAGCTCTGTGGTCAAACCCACCTCCTGGCCAGGGTGGACCTGCTCACGGGGAGACGGGAAGAGCCCTGTCTGGAGAGGTCAGACCTGACTCTGCACCCGCACGTGCACGAAGCAGGCATGCGCAGGTTCCCGCTGGAGAACGGGGTTGGTTTTGCGATCCGAGGCTCTTACACATTCAAACAGCTTTTCTGTCTTCTCCAAGTCTTTCTTATTGCCCTTTATTTTCCTCTCTGCCTTCCTTTCTTGCAAATACAAGGATTCGAAAGTAAATCCTGAAAATGATGGCTAAAACCAGTAATCCCTCCTTACAGAAATACTTTTCCACCTTCTTAAATCTTTTTGGAGGCGCGAGGGAAAATAACCCTTGTATTTATGCAAATTTAAAAGTGGCGTGTGATGATGGAAACAAAACAGTGCTGGACGGCAGCCAAGGCATGGCACCGACGGGGCCTCTCAGCTGCTCGCCTCCCGATTCTTCGGGGGAAGCAGCTGTAGAGAAATGAAAATACAGGAGCCCCGGCGCACACCCGCCGCCGCCCGCGCACACATTCCAGCACCCGTCACCTCGGAGGCGGCAGGACGCGGGCTCTGGCCAGGCGCTGCCTGCAGCCGCTGCCCAAAGCACCCTGTCGTCCCCCACAAGCCTCCCTGTCCCGCTGCTCCCGATCCCCCTTTCAGGAATTTACAAACATTTTCCGCAGATCAATATCTGTATTGATTATTCATTGTGAGCGAGTCGTGTGTCTTTGGTGATCCAACCTGGCAGAGTGAGCAGCCAAAGGCTGCTGCAGTTACGGGGGAAAAAAAAGAAGAAAAAAAATCCACAGAAGGCGAGAGGGACCCAGATCTTGCTGGGTTTGCCGCTGCCAGCAATGAGACGGATGGAGAGGAAGGAAAGAAGGAAGGAAGAAAATGGGAACGGCATGAAAAGCAACGAAGAGACGAGGGAGCTGAGGAAAGAAAGCAAGAGCAGGAAAAACAAAGTCACCGCTGGAGAACCGGTGCCGGGGCACAACGGCAGCCTGGAGAGATTCCCAGCCTCGCACTCGCCGTTCTGCACACAGATGCGATGGACTTATTGCTCCGGGAGCAAAAAGTGACTCACGGTTTTGGTATCTGCTACGTAAGAGCTTTGGGGGGATTCCTTGGCTGGCTGACAGCAAGGGAAGAGAGCAGCAGCAGTGAGGTAAAACGCGATCCCTTCCTCCTGCCTTCCTGGGAATACGCGTCGCCCGGGCTGGCTGGAGCAGCTCGCTGCTCGCTTATGATATGCAAAAGGAGAATAATTAAAAGCGCCAGCATCACTTGCAAAGTGAGTAAACACAAAGCCTTTCAAAACATGCTCTTCAGCTAATGAGAAGCTGTAATTTCTTATACTTAAAGGCAAAAAAGACACTGATGAGACTCGGTGGAGTGTGTGTGCATGCGCGCCTGCGTGTGTGTGCATGTGTTTGTAGATATGAGAGAATCAGTTAATTGTTGATGATGTTTAGAAAAGGGATTATGAGAAAAGACACTGAAATGATGACAGGGAACATCTTGGATCAGAGCCAAAGAAATAAAATAATCAAGGACAATCAAGCCTGCAGCTCCGGAGAAAGCGCCGACTGTTCTGCCAGGGACTTGGAAGGAATTTCCCCGCGCTGCCGAGCTGCAGCTGGAATACGTGCTTGGCACCAGGAGGGAGAATCGCAAGGAGCAGTTCGCTTGGAGCATGAAACAACAGAAGAGAGAACTATGGAGCTGTGCTATAATTCAGAGGTTAAACAGCTTTGTCTGCTTATGTGTCAGCCGGAGACTCGGTTTTGCCCACACCTGACCTGCTCTCCAAAAACGCAACTTCCGAAATTCTCTGGCTGCGAGCAGAAGCTGACGATCCTCCACCCGCCTCTCCAGAACTGCTGTGACGTTACGAAAACAAAGAAAAGGGAGCTTGAGGAATTAAGTTCTCCCATGGCTGCAGGACCTGATGGACCTGACCATGGGAACTGGCTCTGGAATCCATTTGTCCTTAATCCTGGAAATCGGAACCCCCTGGCTCCAGGTGGGGGGTGGCAGCTCGCTGCCTCCCAGCACACAGGAAAGGTGACAGTCACCGGGGACGCCGGGAACAAGCTTTCCTTCCCACCTGGGCATCTGCCTGCTGTCCTGAACGAACGGATTTTAATAAATGTTGGCTTTCTCTTGGGCTGAGGTTGGGTGGGGAGAGAGGATAGAGGGAAATTTAAACCAGCTCGTGACTGCTATGTTGTAAGTGAGCTACAAAAATGCCATCTCTTTGTTTTGGATGTTAAACTCCGTCTTACTTCATTGTTGCTGAATTTTGGCACGTTACACTCTGGGCTTCTCCAGCAGCAGAAACACATGGTCTATTAAAGTGGGAATCTTTGGGGACACGGAGGCAGAGAAACGAGCCAATCATACATGACTTTTCCACATTTCATGGTTTTCAGCATTTGCAGAAAGCTTTTCGGATGGTACGTATGTGTGCGAGCACCAGGGAGGGCGGGAGGGGGAGAGGGGGAGCGAGCGCATGGCAGGAGCAGGCACGATGTTGGGGTCCGTCCGTCATGGACGCGGCGCGGTCGGTGCTGCCAGGCAGACAGACACCCCTTCCCTGCGCCGGGGCTCTGCCGAGCCTGCTCAGACCTGAGCGGAATGTTAAACGCAGAGGACTAGATTAGCATACTAACCAAGTCCTGTCAACCCCCGGCAATCAGCAAATGGCCATCTCCTCGCTCCAGCCGGTGCGGCAGAGCCTGCCAGACGCTTAACCGTGTCCTTTGTCAGATCGCGTTTTATGTTTGCGTTTAGCTTTTGTTTTCCAATCACACCCTAGAAATTCATTAACAAGAATGAAAGGCAGAGATGCAAAAAACCTATAATGAAAACAAATGATCTATTTAAACGGTGCTCAGGCTGAAAGGAGGGGTCTGACAGCGCTGGGACCAGGAGAGAAGGAAACCCTGCAGCCTGGAAAATGCCTGGACACATTCAGGTCCTTTCCCGTGCCAAGGCTCCAAGGAGACAGTTGCTACAAAGCCAGTGGTCTGTGTAAGGACGTTGTAGCGTTGTCTCTACAGAGCTTCAAAGAAATGCCAGCGACTGGCCAAAAAGAGAAGTCTTCATTGTTCCTGCTCTGGCTGCCACTAACACTGCAATTACTACTACTGCTAATAGATGGGCTTTAATTAGGAAAAAAGTTGCCGTGGCCACAAATATAAACTTTTAAAATCATTTGAGACCGTTTCACATCACTCCTCCTGTTCCGAGCCAGCAGCAGTGGTCCTGCAGCTGAGCAGCGAGGGCAGCCCATGAAGGGAGGGCACCCTTCGCTGGGTGCTGCGGGTGGCACCGGGGCTGGGCGATGCCACGACGCAGCCCAACCAGCAGCAGGGACACTGGACCCGGGGCAGCAGGGTGTTCAGGTGACATCAGCTCCTGTGCTATTTCTTAAACGAGTGATTTCACAAATGTTCACATCCCTGAAACTGTCATACGGTTGTGGAGAATAAAATTTTTTTAATCCAAGCATGGCCTTTTCATCGGGGTCTATCAAAGAAAGGAATATGCGAAATAATCCATGCTGTATGATTTTTATTTCTACATGGTGTGTGTGGGTGTAAGCACAGCTTACATACTTGCCAACGGGACTTCTAGGCAAATAGGACATGGAGAGGAGGGGTGCGTGATCAGCCCCAAAGCTCCGGGTGGAGTTCGAGTGTGCGGGTCTGAGAGGTCAAGAACAGGGACTGCACGGCCTCAGGACACCGTCCCTGCTGCTCACGTCTAATACGGCGTCCCTGGAGACGTGCCACTGCCACGGGAATGCTCTGAGCTCTGAGAGTGTGTCATTTACACTTTTGGGAAGCAGGAACGAGAGCAGGGAAAAAAGAAAATGTGTTGCAGCCCCCTTTGTCCTCCAGCCCTCTGCTGTCACCGCAGGCTGGGTGGACGGGAGGCTCTGGGTGCGTCCCACCAGATAGCTCCACTAATTCCAGCCAACTTACACCAGCTAAGAACCTGTAGCTTAAATGTTTTAAAGATAGACACCTGAAAGACTTTACCTCTTGAAAAAACTGGAAAAAAATCTCTCACGCATTTCAGCGCCTACCATCTGTCCACCGCTTCCAGAAGCTGATGTTTAAGGAAACCTCTCTTATTTATACATGGTAGCAACATGCCGGATAATCTTACTCGCCACAGTTTAATCTTAATTAGATGAACAAACAGAAATCATTAAGAATCGTCAAAATTTATCCTAGACTCCTGACCATTAAACTTTTATTTGTAAACACCGCAAATAGTGGTGAAATGTTGCTGCCTTCTAGAGATTCCTACTAACCATGGCTGGACTACTTAATAGGTGGGACCAGAGAGTTTTGGAGCCACTGAAATAAAACCAGAATTCCACAGTAGCTTCTGAAAGAGCCTTCTGCCAGTTAAAAAATGATAAAAAAGAAGTATTATTTTGGGAAATCACACAAGAACTGTCTATCATCTGTGCCAGCACATCACCCAGGTGATGAGCTACAAATACATTCCCACTCTTTCTTCAGTATTGAAATAAAACAGAGGGAAGTTACTAAAAATAGGTTATATTCTTATGCCAGAAGATCAAGACATACTGAAACTGAAGAGCAAACCTGGAAAACTCTTAGCAAATAGAAAGGCTATGACTGTGGGGGGGGTGGGGAACCTCTTACGTGCGATGTTCATCAGTAATTAGTACATTTCTTACCTGCTCAGTGAACAGAACAAACTTTAGGCAGCACCTGCCAACCCCAGAAAGGAGGGCTTTCCAGCCTTTCCTGCCATCAGTAAAACCTGCGGCTCAGAGCACGCGCTCCCTGGCCGAGGGCAAAACGCACCCGCTCCCTCGCGCAGAGCGCTGCACGCCAGAGGCGCTCCCCTGAGAGGGAAGCGGTAATTTCTCTGGCTGTAGCAGGTCCCGTGGCCACAGCCCAAACCACCCCTGCAGAGGTGAACCCAGGCCCAGCCAGCCCTGGCCTCTGGCTGGGCGGACAGACGGACGCCGTCTGCTGGGATTTTCCCTGCCTGCGCCCACAACAAGCGCTTTAAGTACCACTGGACTGGTGACACAGCAGCTACACCGAGGACCTGGAGTGTGGGATGGGACTGGGACTGCCTCGGAAAACAAAAATATTCCTGTCAAGGTTCTCCTGAGACCCGGAGTCTCTGAAGTCAGGCTTTGTTACTCGCTGTCTGTCCCAGCAGGAGGAGTTAAAAAGAGATCCCAGTGATGCGAAAGGACCCGAGTTGCCAGCCTCAGAAAACGAGAGTTCTGGGTGTTATGAACAACCACCCCCTTGTTCTCCGACACGCAGCCTTGGTCCTACTTCCTCCACTTTCTCCACACTTAGTGAAGAGCAATTAGCCAATAAATAGGTAATTATAGTAATACCCGATAAGAAAATCTATAGCGGCAACATGGACAATGGCATTTTCCTCACCCCACTGGGTTGAAATCAAAGCCTTCAGCTTGATAACCGAGTCTGTTCTAGATCCAGAGGGAAAACAGGACTAGCGTGGAGAAGAAAGTTCCTTTTTACAAAGGCAGGTAATGGAGACAGAGTCTCCTGACCCGACGGGTCTTCACAGAACTAGAACTGTTAACAGATTTTGTTTCCTGCAGTTGGTTAAGGATTTGGGTCTCTTCTGGAGGCAAGCAGCCACAGAGTATCTTGTCCTCTGGTAAAATAAAATTCTACCCGCTTCTACCAGCTGTAGCATTTTTAAAAGTCACACTTCTGCTAAACAAAAGCCAGTGCTCACAAGGGCATTACAAGTGCTATTTTCCTCCTGAGGCTTTCTCCTTGCCAAACTCCAGTCTAAGTGCTCAGGGCTTATGTAGCTCAGAAGTATTTCTTAGTAACAGAAATTTGTACCACTGTGTGGTTCTCCTGAAATACAGCACCGTTCTGCTTCAGCTGAAAACTCATCTCAGGAGGAAAATCACAGCTTTGAAATTAAAGCTTCTAAGAATTAAAAGAAAGCTAAAAACCGGTGGATAGAGTGAAAACGGGTACGTCCCCTGGATACCAGCAACTACACAATTTCTACACGTTTGTCCTGCAAATAAATTCAATATAATAATAATAATGGGATTATCAGTAAAGTCACGGGCACAGCTCCCCTCTTGCCGAGGGCTATTTGTTCGTACCTACGTACTATAAACCAAACGAGCTTCTCCCTTATTTCCACCCCTGTGAACCACGTCCCCGCTAATCCCGTGGTTTGCTTTTCACCGTGTGCTTGTCTCTTCTGCAGGATTAAACCTGCAGTTCAAATTAACTCAGATGCTCGAGCCAACCACCCACCAAGTTACCCGATATGTTCACTGGACACCTTTACCTGCTTCACCCACCCACCAGTTTTGGTTTGGTTTGGTTTCACTGTCTCAGAGTCCAGCCTTCCCACTCGATGGCCACTCTGATGAAGTTGCAAGGTTGGGGGATCCCCTCGACTACTTTTCCTGGCGTGGTCATTAATGAAAACAGTAACAGACTGGTCCCTGAATGGATTCTATCTGTAGATGACGGATGTTTTTAAAGAACTCTTGCAATTTACAACACGACAAATTCAGTCAAGACATAGTAGCGCGAAAATGTCATAATAACCACACGTGTTATCCCTCCAAACTGTTTGAAAATGTCTCCATTTCAGCCTCCTTTGTCTCCCTCTCTCTCCCACCTCCCTCACCTTCTGCTTGCTTTTCTGTCCTTTCTGGGTTCCACCCACCTCTCTCTCATTCTCAGGTCAAAGGCCAGAACACTGACCTCAGGGAAGGTGGGGTTTCTGTGTTAATATTCCCCATCCAAATCTTTGGATTCTGTTTACATCTGAAGAACATCATGCGCCCCACACACAAAGGATACCAAGACCTGAAAAGTTTCCTGACTAAGTGGGGAAAACTCAGTGCTTTACTCAGGATGCTCTGAGATGCTAAGAGCACACAGAGAATCAATGTCTTTCCCATCACAAAATTTCCCAAGGTTTCAATTTAATTTATAAGTCTGATGATTCTCAAGAAATTGAAGTGTGCACTCATGTTGTAAACAAAATACTTCAGATCAAAACGCATGAAGAAAGCAAGAGAGAAAGCTTCCATAAAGGACAAAAACACCCCAAAAAGTAAATACAGGAAAAAATCCAACTCCAAACTTAACGCTTCTCAGTTTTTCACCTAGAGGATACTGATCAGTACTTTTGGAAGCCCACCATTAATCATTCTATTGCTATCGATATTACACAAGGTTAGTTTGATATTGCAGAGTATCCCAGATATTACGAATGACTGCATAATGACTCAAGATACACAGATATATTAAAGCCAGGTACTTGACAGAGACTCAGTGAATTCTAGTTACATAAAATATAATTCTCAATGAAATTACTACATTTGGAGAATCAGTACTTCTTTTTTTTTTCAGTGCCAAATATAATGGTGGAAAGACTGGTAGGAAGAGAAGGGATTATTTTTTCCCCACATTCAGGAAGATGTTTTTTCTGCCAGCACAGCACCAACCATAGCTTTGAGAAACTGAATAGCTAAGAATTGAAACAGACCATCTGAATACAGTTTAATTGCAACAATCCCCGTGCAAAAGAAAACAGGTCAGGAGTCTTGTTACTTTCTGATCTTTCCTTACATCTGTTTGACTATGACAGAAAGTCAAGGGACAGTTGTCCTGCTAAGATTAAGTTAAGGGCGCTTATCATTTGGCCAGTTCTTTAATGACAGAAACTAACAGTTAGGGTCAACATAATAATTAAATAACAGAGCCCTGATGGTTCCTCACCTGCCCACACAGAACTATAGCCTGACAAGGTATCAGCTTGAAGACCTCTGGAAAAAAAAGTAAATGTATAGATGGTCTTGTTCAGAAAACACCTTTCCGTTCATCTTACTGCAATGAAATTAAGATGAGCCAACATTAATGGCCAGCAAGTCAGGTGGTAGGACACGCTTTGTGCAGGTGGCATTTATAAAAACCCATAGAGCCTTCAGAAGCAAGAGCACGGGAACACTGCTGCTCACCAGAAAGGGACACAAAGAACTCTCCAATCTCTGCCTGAGAACAGCACGGTTGTATTACACATAATCACATCTCTCTTAATCCATGTTATTTACATTACACATCCCAGGAGGGCTAGCAACACAAAAATCTCTTCTGCAAGGCTTAAGAAAATTAGGTCATAGAAGATCTCCCTACCTCAGGGTGGAAATGTGGAGATGATGTCTCAAGATTCAGCACCAATGAGCGGAGCAGAAAAGACAGTTCCTAGTCGGACTGGAAAAAGCTGGTCCAAACTCTCCAGATCAATGCCTGCAAATCAAAGAATGACAAGTATATAAACAATCCTGAAGCATTTGGAATAACGCACCAGAAGAAACAGACATCTGCTTACAGCAGAGTGTTGCTACTATTTTTTATCTGTGTTCAGCTCCAGCTCAGTCAACATACCCCTCCTGCAGCTGAAAGCTGACCTGTAGCATCTTCATGAGACAGGTACATTTAAGGTTCTACACAGCGCACTTTCCAGCTTCCTGGCTTAGCTCAAAAAAGACTCCATCACCTACATTTAGGTGGCCTTGCCAGTAGAAATCCTACAGGTTTTATCTGTACCATGGACTCAGACTCAGCCATCAGCAAGCACAGAAGTTCTGCGGCCTTATTTTTCCATTCTACCCACTGCAGCTCAGCGCTGTCTCTCACATAACAAGCAGGGGATTAGACACGTACGGAAGGAAAACAACGCAGCAAAGAATTAGGAGAAACAGCTGGATTCATGAGAAGCCTTCTGCTTCCCAAAGAAAAGAATCACTCTGGGCGCACAGCCTGGCATCCAGACGGATGACTGAACAGAGGGTGTGATGCAACCAATGTCAGGAGGTCTCCAGGATGGGAACTCCTCCATTCCAAGGGTGGTTCCTGTGGCAGTCACACCTCTGCATCTGTCAGGAATTGAAGAATAGGAGTTACAGAAGCCTAGTGAAATACTGTTTGCATCTCCCCAATTTGTTACTCCTCTGTCTACCACCTTCTACACTTGGATGCTTTTTACCAACTTCTGTCTTGGTAAGAGTCTCGTTTGACTGCTTGGCTAGCAGCCTTGGTCTTGGGAGGCACCTGACAGGGAGAAAAACCATGCAGAGCTCTAGCACGGGCTTGGGAGAGAAATCCTGGCCAGAGGGTGGTTGTATATTCACGGGTCGCTCTGCACCTAAGACTGCACCCTGCCCATCAGCAAATCCACATCACGGGCAGAGACAGCGATGCCTCCTTCTCACCCCGACTTCGGCAGCTTCAGCCTGAAAGCGAGTGGTGCGCAATGAGACAACTCTGGGACACGAACACGTGTGAGACTCGACAGGTGAGAGCCTAAAACAGCACAGATTCAAAGCTTGGTTTAAACATAAACAACAGAAAAAGGAAGCAATCTGAAATTAAAAAGACACTTTAAGAAAAATTTCCAAACAACAAAAACAGAAAAGGAGATAAATCTAGCAAGCTAAGTGCAAACCCACGATAAGCAAGCAAAAACAGGTCCTGAAGAACAATTGTTGGCGTTATGAGAGCTAATAAAAACTTCTCAAACACAAAAGCAGGAAGCCTGTCAGTCACCTATAGCAGCTGATGGATGATCAAGGCGTAAAGGGAGGAATTAGGAAAGATAAGGACACAGCAGCAAAATTAAATTAATTCTTTGCACTGCTGTTCTCCGTGGAGGAGGTCAGGGAGGTTCATGCATCAGAGCCACCAATCACCCGAGGCAGACGGTACTGCCTCAAGACTTTTAGAAGGGCTCAAATACAAAATTGCTGAACTTTCTTTCTTCCCTTCTATCGGAGGATCGGAAGGTAGCAAATCTTTTCAGTGGGCTTTAGGAGCAGTCATGGGAATTGCAGACCAGAAAGTCACGTTTCCAGAACAGGCTAAACAGCAGAAAACTGTCAGACCAATCCAAACTAGCAGAGAAGAGTAAACGCGGTGTCTTGGGGAGGAGTCTCAATGCCAAGAGAAGAGTTTAGACGTATAGATCTGAGTTGCCTGATGGAGGAATGAACCCTGCTAATACGGGAGATTTGGGCTGATATGGTGGAATCAGATTTTCTAAAAGCTTTTCTAGAACATCCCTCACTAAAGGTTCTTAAGGAAACTAAACTGTCATAGAGTAGGGAGGATTAATCTTCCTGCGAATTCCCGATAAAAAAAAAATAGGGAAAAAAAGGTACAAACACAACATTAGCAAGGGAGGGGAGCAGAAATTCTTCACTTCTTCAGCATCCTCATAAATAACCTGGGAAGAGGAGATAGTGAAGTGACACACGGCTAATGGAGTTAACACGCAGAGTTTTTCAGGGAAGTCAAGTTTAAAAGTAACTGGGAAGAGATCCTGAAAAACCTCACATTGCTCACTGCCTGGGAGATAAAACCCCAGCGATTTATCCCTCCCTGGCTGGAGGGATCCTGGTTGGAACCAAGCATTTCAAATCTGCCTCTTTGTAAAGGCAGATACCTTTTTGCTTCAGTAAATGGTTTGGCTTTGGGAACAACTTGATACTGGTGCCAGTTGGACTAGTGGAAGAGGAAAGGTTAAGTCCTAATTCTGCCTTCCCCCCACCCAGAATAGCATCCCCCATCCTCGGGGAACCCTTAGAGGAAGAGCAGAGGAACAGAGAGCTAAAGTTTCTCTTCTTCGCCACATAACAGGATTAATTATTTGGACTTGGGCAGATACTTTGAGGCCAGATTCTCCCCGTCTCGGCAGCAGTACTGGAGATGAAGTAACAGTCCTATTGCTGCTACCAAGTTAGTTACAGGAGAACACAGGACTCCATCCTCTGGCAGATTAGATGAAAGAAGAAAGCTCTTCCACGGATGGGAGAAATTCACCCCTGGTTTGGGGAGAATGGGGAGCAAACACCTCCCACCTTGGGGGATCATCCCCCAAATCCAATTACAAACTGGGAAAGATCCCTTTCCTCATTCTGGAGTTGGTGGGAAGGGGTTGCTGAAGTTGCTGTCCTCACATCAGAGCGCCTGTGGCTGGCACCGCGCGGAGGCTGCTGCGGCTCAACGCCCTGCTCCTGGTGCCGCCCCGGCGGGCAGAGGCCACAGCCCTGGCTGTGCCGCGCAGGGCAAGGGGAGATGGAGGCTGCGTCTCCTCCAGCACCGAGATGGCTGATCTGGTGGGCCAGGGAGCCAGGAAGGGCTCTGTTGTTCCCCAACGCAGAGCTATCATTTCCAGCAAGGGGGCCCGGGGGGCAACGCGGCTCATCCCCGTGCCTGGCCTCATCTGTCCCTCTCCTGGCGCTCGGGATTGACACGGGAATCCCTTCTGCCTGGCTGCCGCTGACAGGGGCTGTCCCTCGGCAGCCGCCTTGGCTTTACGGCAGTTGTCCCAGGCGGTTTCCCCGACGCCTGCCCGCTGAGGGCAGCAATGTGGGCAGCACCCTGCCCGCCTTTGTGCCAGGCACTGCTCTGAAAGGCGCCGGCCTCGCTTTGTCCTGCCCCGTGCCCACATACTGGGGCCGCTTGTTTTCCTCTGATCGCAATTAGCACCGTGCTAAATTCCTCGTGCCCCGCGCTAATTCAGGAGGATGGGCATGTCACACCCTGCCAAGAATTACAGCCGCCCGCCGCCGAGACGGGGCCGCGCCTACCCTGTCATTAAGCTTTTGTTTCAAAAGAGAGGCCTCGCCGACTCCCCTTGTTTGTCAGAAATTCCCGTGGAGGCACTGGCGGGTGCAGAGGCTGCGTGGTTTGGCCTACGGGATGCCTGTGTGTGTGAATGAGAAGCGCAACAGGAGTCTGGTGCTGCACGCCCCGACCCAGCGTGGCTAACCAGCAAACTCAGAAAAATCCGCTGTCTCCATGACGCTGAAGATCCTGAGATGCACTGGGCTGCAAGGCTGGTGCGGGGCACTGCACGGGGGCTGCAGGAGTGGAACAGCGAGCATGACCCAGTCCCCAGCGAGCACAGGTTTGCGAGCTGGGACGAAGCACAGAGCTGGACGCTGCACCTCCCGGGTGTCGGGATGGCTACAGTTAAACCAAGTATTCTCGGGGCAGGTTGCACTTGCCTGACCGCGTGCAACATCATTCTGAAAATCTGCGGTGGAAAGGGAGAAAAACGAACTGCTTCCACAACACCCTGTATCGGATGGACTCCGCTATCCAGCAGCTGCTCCTGTACATGGGCAGCTCTCAGTGGAGCCGTCGTCTCCCCATGGAAAGGAGCAGCTGCTGGAGGAAGGACGGGAGGGTCCTGCAGAGACCAACTTAGCCCTGTGCCCAGGTGCTGCCGGGTCCTGCAGCCCCCACGCTGGGTAAGTAAAACTTGTTCCTTGTCACTTTCCTGCCTTCAGCTGTCATTTGCACAGTGCAAGCCAGCGGTGCCATGAGGAAGGCCAAAACACCATCTACAAATTCTGTCCCTTAAGCCACCTCAGGTCTCCTAAAACTGCCCTGTTTGCAGCCCCCAGCACCACGGTGACCTGCAGGTACAGGCTGCTGTAAAACCTCCCCGAGCCACACCGACGATGTGGAGGATGTTGGGAGTGACTCTGTCAGTTGAGCAGTACGATAGCAAGCTGTTCAAAAAGACAGAATAATGCTTCACAAAATGCAATTTAACTTATTTTCTTAATTGTAGGTTGATTCCTATTTATGCTAATTCATAACAAACTATGAGCCGCGTTACGTAATTGGCACAATGACAATAATGCCAGAGGGGGTTTGTTTTGCCTTGTGTTTTACACTCCATCGCTCACACAGGCAGGCAGGCACACGGCTGGACTCGTGTCCCCACGTAACCGACGCACAGACGCAGAATCACCATCGACTTCCAGGCATGGATTTGCTCCACGTGTCCCTGATCAGGGGACTCCTCTGGGTCACTCCCTGCTCTGCTTCCCAGCAGCACTCTGATGGCTTGGAAGGAGGACGGACGGACAGACAAACGACAACTGACTGCCAAGAGAAAGAGGCACCACTGGCACCTCAGGAAGGAAAGGCCCCAGCGCAGCGTTGCAGGAGGACGCTTAATGATGAAGTTTTAAACTGTGCTTTTTATCCCTGGCTGTGCCCAGCTAAGGGGTCCCGAGCAGAGCAGAGCGGGTGGCTGGGTGTGCATTCAACTCCCAGGCTGGGGCATTTGAGCATTAATTGTTTTCCAACGATTGTCTCTCTTTCCATGTTATTGCTGAACACAGCTGGGTTTTGTACAATATGGAAAATCAATAAAAATGAATGAAAAAATGTTTTCCCACCCCCCCTTAAAAGTTAAATATTCTTGTCAGGATTCTGGCACCACTGTTTAAGCCTGTTAGCCCACGTGCTCCAGGACGGCTGCGGGTCAGCCGCAAGAGCCAGCGCCATGGTTTGGTGAGGACGACCAGCAGGCCCTGGCAGCAGAGCCCGTGTCCCCAGTCCGCCCAAGTACGTGGCTTCAAGGCACCCCAAGCAAGTCTGAGCTGGCATCACCCCCCTGCCACCTTACGAGGAGGGAAAAGTGACTTTCCCCAGCTGTACGGGCAGCTGTGGCAGGAGGAGCCGGTGCTCCTGGCCACGATAATGCATCCAGCGGTGCTCTTGTGTCCTTCTGCCAGCCCGTCAGCGCCACAGAAAGCAGGCACACTCACAGATGCGCAGTGTGGCACCAACAATGCTGCTTTTTTGTTGTTCCCTTACACATACAACAAATTCAATGGACTAGACGTAAGGAAAACCCCACACCAACCTGTTTACACTCAGCCCCTGATTAGGATTGGGATATAGGTGCTACATGAGGTAATGAGCAGGATGAGATGAGAACAGGGGAGCTACTTAAAGAGATTAAGGGATTCACTGTGGTGTAATTGAAAGGACCAAAAGCCTCATTGTGGCCATTAATAGCTAAAGGAGAAGGAGCCCGATCTGCTGCAGCATTAAGCAGTGACACCAGCCAGAGGTGACAGTGTCCAGAGAATGGCACGACCGGACAAAAGGCAGGAGACTCACGGGTACACGCAACACCCCAGCCCTGGGCCACCCTGACCCTTGTGAGCTTTGGTACCATCTCATCACACCCAGATGCAGAGGGATGAAAGGACTGCCCCATTCTGGTTTGATGACTGGCCAGAAAAACTGGAGCCCGAGTGAAGTTTTTCATATTAACTGCAAACATTTATATTCCCGAAACAAATCTAAAAACTATTTTTGGTTCAATAAGAATAATTTGTTCGATGCAGGCAAAGCCTTTCATTTCAGACTGTGTTTGGTTTTGGTGTTTTTTACAAAAAAAGTCCCATCTCAAAACCTTGTTAAACAAACCAGAGACAACATTTCCTTTTTTCTAACTTTTAGAAACTATTTTTCTGAAAATCAACAATTTCAGGTATGTCCTGGGTCACCGGCCAGAGAAACTTTGCACCCAGGGTAACGCGGGGAGCGGTGCCGGGCTTCCCGTGCACCTTCTGCGGCGAACGTTCCCTTCCCGTTAAGTCGTGGCAATAGGATTATAACCGGCGCTAGTGGTTTATTTACAGATAGGATGTGCGTCCACATTCACAACGCCCGGGAGGGTGAACAAGCCTGGCACACGCTGGGGCTCTGAAGGCGGGCACAGCCCTGCCCAGCTGCCCGGACAGAGCTCTCTGCAGACGGCCGTGACGTCACCGCCGTGATGACATTCCTAACGCTCCAGCCGCGTGCTGCCAAAGCCCCGTCGCCTCCAAACGCACCCACACGGCTCTTAACATCAACACCATTTTGTCACGTTCGCCTGCTGATAGATCTGGCTCCACAGTTTGGAATTCTTCAGGAATTAAAGCCTTACATAAACATCATTTAACTTTATTGCAGTATAATAACGATCTTTAAATGAGTTTGTAATATATTCTACAATCTTTTTTTTTAAGTGCATATTATTGTACTGTCACAGTTTCATTCCCTCCGTAGCAGTCCAGTCAAAGCAACAGATACGAAGGTAAACACGACCGAGGAGGCACAGAGTGCGAAGTGGCCCCCGTCCCAGGTTTATAACTTGCTTTTCCAACCCTCCAGCTGCTCTGCAGACAAGCCGTGCTAATTGTGTGACAATTTGTGTATTCTTAAACTAAAATATTTTTTCGGTTAAAGCAATGCATAAATTATTTATTCATTTGTATTTGCATTTAAATAGTTGAAAAATGTCCAAATTAACTGCTTTGAAAATTGTTCCAAAACTTCCCCCTAGGCTGTGACCTTGTGGCCAAGTTTAATCTCAAAGCAAATTGAAAGGAAGGTTTATAACTAAAACGTCAAATGGCTCTGGACGTGCTTTGCTTCAGAGAATCAACTTACTCTTTCGCAAACTCTGCTAAGCGCTTGCTCTGAGGCCTAAAGGTTGGTTTCCAAACGTGGGTTTTCCACCAGGTTACCCAAATCCAGTGCTGACAACGCGAGACGTTGTTGGAGAGATTTTGCCTCATGCTGCTTGGTGGCTTCCTTAAAGCTCCTGCTTGTGAGGCTCAGCCCTCTGTTTAAAAAGCTTTTCTAATGCTCGTGGCTGTGCTGAACGGCGTCGTAAGAAACCGGAACGCAAAGGAAAATAGGAACTATGCTATTTGTAATAATCTATACACGGTTGTGTCGAATCTGAGATTTATGGAGCTCAGCTCATGGCCCTGACAGTGCTGTTATTTGACATCACCTCTGACCTTGCGCGTACCTACAACCCTTCCTGCCCCCAAAGCCAGAGAGCAGCACCTCGAGGCACCAGGCTGATGCCCCAGTCTGACCACTGAACTCAAAAGCCAAACGTCATTTTGTTATGTTCCTACGGCAAGGCTGGCAGCCTGGAAATGGATCTTCCTTCTTCCTTTGTCACAAATCTGCTTTCTGCAAACGTACAGAAGTTTAATTCATTGCACTTTCCCTCGCAAGGAAAACTTCTGAGAGGGAAGGGAGGAAGCACAGGCACCGCTCTAGGATCGCAGCCAGCAGTAAAGGAACCGACAAGGAAGGTGGTTTTCTGACAACATGTATCCTGACATGCCCCCCAGACGAGGGGGAGCTCCTGCGCTCGTGACTATGCCCCTTTCAGGAACAGAACGAAGAAAACAAATGTAAGTGTACAGAGGAGGACAAAAGTCAGAAGACTTCAGCTGTCAAACCTTCAGTGGAACAGACATGTAACTGAAGAAGTAGCCAAGAGGACTGTTTTATTTAGTGTTTATTGAAAATGAATAGTAGAGTTCAGTCTGTCTGACCAAGTCAAGACAGCAGGACATACATGGGCTTGGGGCCCCTAATTCAGCAACCACGCTTTGAGTTGCTCTTGAAGTCTGAAGACTTCCCAAGATAGGACTGTGTCAAGGGTCCCTTGGATGTGGTGTTGGGGGACGTGGTGTAGGGGAGAACTTTGCAGAGTAGGGCTGACGGTTGGACTCGATGAACCCAAGGGTGTTTTCCAACCTGAATGATTCTGTGATTCTGACCCCACGCTCGTTTAAACGCTAGAGCTGTTTCACGGCATGCTATGAAAATCCTCACGTGTCCTTGCTGGACCTCTGGCCAGCGATGTCAGCCCACCAAGCCCCGAGCATGTAGCTGGCCGTGCAGACTGCTCGTGCCCACCCATGTTGCAGCATTTCAGGCGGCGGGTTCGGCACAGGAGAAGGAGCTGCTGCTGCTGCGGCTCTGCTGTCAGTGCACAGCGATACGCCAACCACCTCGCACCGCACACCACAATGGGTCGGTAAATGTGTTGCTAAAACAGGGGTGAAAAGGAGCTGTCACGCTGTGCACAGTGTAATTGCTATTTCTTTTATACAATTATAAGCGTGTGTGATTCTTTAATAAAGCCTCAGAGAAAACATCCCAAATCCTCCCCCTCCCCAAATACTCACATGTCAATTTATATAAAACAAAAGCAATTTACTAACAAATGCAAAGATAATAAAGAGAGAACTGAAAAAGAACATTGGGCATTTCACCTCCCTGTAAATACGGGCCAGTTTAAAAAATGAAGGTAGAAAAAAAACATCAAATGCCAATCAAGAATACAGGAGTGGGCTGGTAATTTCTCTGGCACAGAAGACTGGCAGGAGGAGAGCAAGCAGAAGTACTGGACAATCCCAATGGATGGCACTTGGGGACAGCACTAAGAGACTATCAAAGCCTCCGCTGCTGCCTTAGCTCCTTCTCACTGCAAGGTCTCAGGGTTAGAGCCCTCCGCAAAGAGAGATCTCCTCTTGGCGTGGGGACAGCGCACGCTCCAAACGCAGAAAAGACAGAGATTTTGTCAGGCAGTGCCTCACGTCTGGGACAGCGGGTGGGGTGCCGGCGGGGAGCAGCACTCTGCAGCAGAAAGAGGAACCCTGCAGCACGGGCGTTTCTCCAGAGACGGTTCCCTCACCTTCCCCCTCGCCCCTTCCTCCAGCAGTGATGAAATAACAACCACTGGCTACCTGCCTGTTTTTCCCTCCTCCCCTTTGGAGTCATTTATTGCTCTCATTTTAACGTTCCCCAGTTTTTTTCCAGCCATGACAGCTGCGGGAAGGGGTGACGGACCGTCCCTGTCCTCGCACCCAGCGCCGCAGCGGCGGCAGGGCTGTGGCGGTACAAAGGCAGGCACCGACAGCCAAGATTACGTCTCCGGTATCTCGCCGGCTCATGCAGTACGTATATATCTTCTGTAAATAACCCTCAGTTTTCACATGGATTATTTAGACTTTCTGATGAAACTGCAGAAATGTCAATGCGGTGCCCGAGCGCCCAATCAGGCGGCGGCTGCCTGACCCCTGCCCTCCTCCTCTCCGGCACGACTGCTATTATCTTCAAGGGGAAAAACCCTCCTTGTCTCTCGTTATACCTTTTCTTATGATCTAGGATTCTGTTAATAATGACTCCGTGTTACATAAAACAGATACATTAATGTCACCGAGTCCCAAAAGTACTGAATCAAGCTGACTCCTTCAGAAAGGAAGAAAGCAATAGATATAAGCCAGGGAAAGCCTTAATAAGAGCGCAGATCCTAAGGACGGGAAGAGCTCCACCAGATCGCTTTCTCCTTCCTATTTGAAACGGGGCATTTAAAGGGCCACGCGGCTAGAGAAGATCAGAGCCGTGGCAGGATGACTGAGAACACGCCGTCAAAGCCAGCAAATCATCCCCGCGATGTCGGCGGTGCTGCCGAGGAGAGCTCAGCCTGACACCCGTGGGCTCTGTCCCCAGTTCCGAATGGTTAAGGGGGATGGAGCAGCTGGGCCGCCCAGCAACCTGGGACTCGCCTTTGCCCCCGCAGTGGTGGTGCTCGCTGAGACCAACAGCATCGGTGGAAGAAGTTGCCCGGACTCGGTTTAGAGGGAAACGAGGCCAACCCTCGGACCTACGCATACAGCTGAGACTATTTTTACTCCTCTACAGCTGGAGCAGATGTTGTAATTAAAAGCAACACCCAGTGATTGTTAGTGCTAGACGAATACTAAAACAGAGCAAAACTTCTAATCAGAGGTGGCAAAACTATCAATATCTGAAAGCTTCAGAAAAGAAAACCCAGGAAAGACTGGCCAAGCCATCTGATAGAGAACATCACGCAAAAGAGTGCTGGGATCAGAAGGAAACGCTGGCGGTGCTCACACAGACGCACCGGCCGCAGCTGGGTGTCAAAACAAACTGTGAACTGCGTCCAGGGAACACGGAAATAAATTTGTAAATAGCCCCAAGTAGTTTAAGGATAAAAAAACCGTTAGCCCACGTGCTCCAGGACGGCTGCAGGTCAGCCGCAAGAGCCAGCGCCATGGTTTGGTGAGGACGACCAGCAGGCCCTGGCAGCAGAGCCCGTGTCCCCAGTCCGCCCAAGTACGTGGTTTCAAGGCACCCCAAGCAAGTCTGAGCTGGCATGATTGCCGTGTTTGCTGAAGCCATGTTTTGCATGAAGTCATGAAGTGCACGAAGTCACGCTGAAGTCAGTTTGCTGAAGTTTGCCACATTTGCTGAACCTTGTTGGGCTGGGCATCGGGGTGGGGCGGGGGGGGGTTAACCAGCTATTGACATAGCAGATATTTTGATTTCCACCTGGATGAACTTGTGCAAGGGTAAGATCTGTAGTCTAAGATGAGGCATATGAACAGATGCAGCATCTTTTGTAGAGTGGCACCTGCTAACACACACATCAGGGTGAATTTGGCCCAGGGAAAATGTGAGGAGGAAACAAGGGACCCTACGGAGCCACATCTTGGTGCTCTGGGAAGGTGAAACCGGGGCAGGAACGTGACATTAGCCATGAGGAGCCAACTGCCAGGACAACTCAGGAGATCGCTCCTGTACATGTGTAACAAATAGGGAAAAATATAATTAACAGTAAAAGCCCAAGCAACAGATTTCTGGTTCCTTCTTTCACCTGGCCCGTTGCACCTGGACACCACAACATGCTGCGCTCTTTGGAGAAGAGGAAGAAGTTCCCAGGCTATGGACATAGTGGGGGAGCTGAAAACAGAGTGAAGCCAAGCAAAACGTGAGACCGTTGAGTAAGAGAGAGGAAAAAAGGGAAAATGAGGAAGTGGAAGGTTGCTCCTTGGGAAACCTCATTACATCAACTTTTACCGGTCTGTTGTGCAACAGAAAATGCCTCCGACAACAGACGGAGCCTGTGGAACAGCCCTGTGTCAGTGCTCAAGTGCCATTTAGACTCATCTGTACAAACAAATTCAAATTCAACCCCCCTGACAGAGAGTCTCCAGAGAATCAGATCTATTAAAATTTGTATTTTGCAATTACTTCAGCTTACTTTGCTTCTTTTCTAGGTTTTAGGCTAAATTACATGGATGGAGGATCAAGCTTCACTTAAAAAATCTACTTTTTTCTGGGTCGTGCCACTGGTAGAACAAATTTTAAATCGGGCGATACAATCATCATCATTTTGATTGATAGGTTCACTTTAGACCAGCCTGTGCATGTTTAATAGAGCAAATTCTGACATAATCTACTAATTTCTAATTTACGAATAAATAAAGTACATGACACACTAGCCATTTTTCTTAATTCACTGCTGTAAGATGCTCAAAGAGGGATGAGGTTTGTGTTTACCCAGCCTACCCTCATACAGCGGCTACCACCGATTCCTTCCCTTTCTTCGGGTGAAGAAGTTAACATCGCTGTGCCTCTGTTCCTCGGTCATAAAATGGACATACCCATTTTTGATCTCGGAAGTGGTAGGAGGATTAATTTGTGAACAACCAAAAGTATAATGTAAGTGCTAAGTGCAATTATTTTAAGTGCTAAATACCTCACGATGATGGCAGATAGGAGTAAGACAGCACCGAGGCTGCAGTTCTGGGGTTTTTCATTATCGGAGGGACAATGCCAGCCCTCAAAGCATGCCAGGCATTTTCCAGATCAGAAGAAAATGTGATCCCTACTCGGAGAGTGCCTAATCTAAAAAGTCAAAGATGAAAAGAGGGAAAGGAACTCAGCATACAAAGGAATCTATGTAGTGACAGGTCCCAGCTTGTTATTTTAATTAAAAATATGCTAAATCCTTCTTTTTTGCCTCTTTCAGCCCTCTCATCCAGGCTCTAAGCTTCAATTCCAGTGTCCGCATAACCTTCCCTAATCGTCCACGGCTCCCCCCGCCCTGAGAGGAGCTCCTTGGAGCCAGGGGCCGTACGGGAACAGGGTACGTGGTGGGTGCATCAGTGGGTGGGACGACAGATCCAACAGATCCAGCCCAAATGCCTCTCCGGAGAGCCATGTGTGTCCTACCAACAGGGGTCCTTAAATTCAGAAGCTTCCCATGCCTTGCAGAGCTTAAATTGAAGAAAAATCCCACAGCACCAGATGCTCCTTCACCTGCATCTGCACAGCCACTGCACCAAACACAGTCTCCTTTCTCAGAGGGCTCCGGCATGTCCTCAGATGGACCATCAAATCTCTGAGCCAAACACATAAAAACGCTCCTTCATCAACAACCAGAGCGCGAGCCGGCAGTGCCGTGATAGTTCAAACCCTCCAAGAGATTTAGCAGGGGGTAGAGATCCCACCTGCCCCCTTCCCGATGCCTTCCAGCCCTTCCCGTTGGCTTGCCCCCAGACCTGAGGCAAACACCTCCCAGCGCAGCCGCCTGCGCTCCGCTCCCCGCCTGCCCCCCGAGCCCAGTGGATATTCCTTCAGATGTCTAACAAGCGTTGAACACAACTGAGGTTTAGAGAGAGACAGAAATCAATACTGCAGCTTCCACCAGTCACGCTGAGGGATTAGCCGTCCCAAGGAAAAGCACAGACGGTTGAATAGGAGAATCATGACTCCGAATAACGCAAGAGGTTTATGAAGCTGGAAAGCAGTCTCTGGCCTTGATAACCTCCAGCTGGCCGGGAAGAAAAGCAGGCGGTGGAAACATGCCCTGCAGTACCAGCCTCCCCTTCGGCATGGCGGGAGCAGGAGCTGGCCCCAGCGTGCTCGCGGTGGCACACCAGGGAGGCACTGCAGGCAGGGGACCGCCCGGGTCCATGCGCTACGCTGGGCGCTACGCTGGGCGCCGCACGGCTGTCAGAGTTTTCCAGACCTCCCCTGCAGCTGGGTGACACGTTCAGGCTCTGGAGCTTGCAAGGGAGCAACCACGGCAGCAACAACCGTCAGGAGAGGCGGGTGGTGTGGGTAAGATGCAAAGGCAAGGGGATCATCAACCACAGCGTGGAAGGAGATGGAAAGGACATGGAAAACTGCTCGGCTCGTACCATCACCAAAGGAGGCCCCATGAACCTCTAATAATGAGAGATACAGGATCCTGTGTCACTGCTATCAAGTGCCTCTCTCTTAAGAAATGCAAACCCTCTTTGATCTCCAAACCATGCAAGAAGCATCTATTTTTGATGGGCAGAGGCAGGGTTAAGATAGGCACTCAAACAGCAACGTCCTTTTTAGTTTAGCTGACATCATCTCGTTCTCTGTGGCTTGAGGACTCTGCTCCATGCTGCTCTCACTTGTGTTGCTTTGGTTGCTGTGTTAGGACTCCAAAAGCTGCAGACACAAGTTTGTCTTTAAATTGCACAGGTGAGAAAACAGGGACTACAGAGGAGAGGAAGGAGAAGCAAGGTTCAGAAGGCCTTCTGGGTTTTGTGAGGCATCGTTCGAGAGGGGTCTTTAATGACCTCTGAAGTGTCCAACATCTCTGACATTTACAGCCCAGAATAAGGTTTCTGGGAACACTGGGTGAATACCTGCTCTCCAACTCCCTCCCAGAGCCCACAGAGTCACGGCTTGCTTCACTGCCCAGGAAGCATCATCGATTGTCCGTGGGACTTGCGATGTCATTCTGTGAAAGCAGATGGATTCCTTACAACCCAAATCTCACCCACGGTGAGAGAAGAGTGGCGAGACAACAGAGGTGGAGCAGAGCAGACAAAGTTCAAGTAATATGCAGAAAAATGCCTCGAAGTAATTGTCGGTCGCAAGACTCTGTGAAGGACTAGTTCTTTTTTATTTAGCTTTCTGATTTTTCTCAAGCGAATTAACAGAGGGGCAGAAAGGTGTCAGTGCTTCTCAATACAGCAGCTGAACAGTTGCAGCACGATAGAAGATTAGCAAGATGCCCTCTTCTCCATATCTTCCTGAAAATAACCCCCATTTGTGACCCGAACGCTTCTATTATTTCATTTCCCCCGACCAGTCACATTCATCTCTCCTGATGTCCAACAACTAAAACTAAAGATGCCGTGGAACCACATGCTGCCAGAAGACGCTCACACAGCTTCCCTCTGCGTTCCAGAATGGCCTCTGGCCCACTAGATACCAACATTTATTTGCCACAACTGAAGTTGAAATCCCTGACCTCAAGCAGGTCTGTACCCTGTTGCCTGGTCGCACAGGACCGTCGGAGAACGTGCTCTGAACGTCAGCTCAGAGCTTCAGGGCTGCTTCAGACTTGCTCCGTTTTAGGAAAATCCAGCCATTTGTAACGTGCTGGCCAATTGTTTGCAGAAAAGGACGTTACAGTGGACACGGTGGAAGCGAATCAGCAACGTGCCAGCCCTGCTTGTGACAGCAAATGGGCTCTGGGAGGGAGGTGACAGCCTGGGGCAGTGGTCACACTGGTACAGGCAAACACACGGGAATAATGTCTGCCCTTTAACTGGGAGACTGACTCACAGGAACCTGCCGTCTTGCCCCAGAATCCGTGGCAGGAGCTGTGCCATCAGCCCACCCCCACCCCGCTGGTTGCCTGGCGGGGCGGCACGCTGGGACCGTGCTGTCGGAACCTGGCCAGCGGCAGGCCCGGGGCTGCCAGTGGGACAATCGGGGGCCCCCTCCCTGTGCTGGCCACAGTGAGGTCAGACCCGTCTGCATCGCTGCGGGCTGAGATCAGCCTCCAGCACAGGGAGCATCCCTCCCTCCCGAGACCATCAATCTGTCCCGGTCCCCACCCCCACTGCTCCTTCTCCCGCATTAACCTAAAATACGAGCGCGTGTGCTCTCCCCCAGTGCTTCTGCTCCCAGAAACCATCCCATCCCCTCCCTCCAGCGCTCCTTATCTAAGGCAGCGTGTCACTGCAATTTTATGGTCAACATTACCGGCTCGAGCCCTCCTCCGAGCCAGTCACCCCGCGCCACATCGCGCGGAGAGCAGCCAGGCTTCCCGCGAGGAGCTGCCTCCCGCGCCTGACCCCCTCCCCGGCAGCCGCCATAAATCTGCCGCACCTGATGGGAGATGGGCTTTTTAGGATCTCTCAGGGTGCTTTGAGGTAGCACTTCTATGAACTCCGTGCCACAATAAATAATGCTACCTGCAATATGTCTTTGGGAACGTGTCAGCAGCGGCTGTCCTGCCATGAATTTTTATTCTTTTGCCGTCTGGAAGATAGATTCCAGATACAGCATTTCCCCGCACTTAGTGTCAAATCTCTTTACCCCTTTGCCCCGGCAGAATGACAGGGACCACAAATAAAATAAAATAATAAAAAAGAAGCATAGGAAAAATGGCCTGAGAGCAGAGGGAAAGCACTAAACTCACCTCTCTCTGCAGCTGAGCGGCCTCAGAGATGACAGCAGTGACTACAGGCAGGGGCAATTTGCAATAAGAAGAAGGTAATTTTTGTACACTGCTGATAAGGCTTCTGCAGGAGGATTCCACAGAAAGTAAAGATAAAATTGCTATGAAGAGCATAATGCAGGTAGAACTGGAAGGCACGGGAAGGTGGGTACACATGCCATCCCGAACTGCCGTGCCACAGATGGGGAAATCAAGTACTGACCCCAAGAAAGGAAGGGGGGGTTTAATGAAAAAACCTTTCTCGCTACAGAGAAAAAGGTCACGCAGAAAGACTAATGAAATGGTCTAAATATTTGCAAATCCCGCACTGCAGATCTGCTATCGAGGTTAGAGTGCGGAAGGAAGAATGCGATAACAATTACCAACAGGAATCTCACAATAAAAAAGGAGCTGCAATTGGCATGAGAATCTTGTACTGTTCATTTGGATCGGTGAAAACCGGCGCACGGTGCACCCAGGGGTCAATAGAGGGGCCAAGGGTGTTCAAGAGCTTCATTAACGAGCTGGACATGCACAGAGCACACCTTCAGCAAGTGTCTGCAGACGATAGGAAAGCAGGAGGAGCAGCTGACACACCAGAGGGATGTGCTGCCATTCAGAGGGACCTCAAAGGGACAAACAGGAACCTTGGAATTCCACCATGGGAAAAGCACCTGGGGAGGAGCAACCCCCGGCACCAGTACACACCAGGGGCTGACCTGTGGGGGAAGACCTGGGTTTCCCAGTGGACATCAGGCTGACCACGAGCCAGCAATGTGCCCTCCTCATGGCAAAGGCAGCCAGCAGCATCCTGGGCTGCGCTGGGCAGAGCACTGCCAGCAGGTGCAGGGAGGTGATCCTGCCGCTCTGCTCAGCACTGGTGAGGCCACATCTGGGGTACCGGGTCCAGTTCTGGGCTCCCCTGCACAAGACAGGTATGGACTTACTGTCTGGATGAGGCAATCTCCAGAGGTGCCTTCCAACCTCAGCAATTCTGTGACCTATCTGAGGAATCCAGGCTTTCTGTTCTGGTTACCACGTATGAGCAATTGATTACCCTACGGGAGTCAAAAATACCTAAAAACCCAGGCAGGTAAAACATTCTTAGTTGTACAGGTCAGCTGGGAATATGACAAACATCGGCTGAAACAATGGTGTAACAGACAGAAAAGCTCTATAAAACATAAACAGTTCCAACTAGACAGGAGTTGACAGTGCACATTTTCCCCCCTCCCAGTTTCCCTCTTCTAGCTCAGTGCCTTATATAAAAACAAAAGGACGACTCCTCCCCCTTCTGAATACTGCCTGGGCTGTGGTGCAATCTTATCTTCATTTGAAGATGTTGTTTTACTTTCTTCCTCTACTCTGATGAAATTACCCAGTTTCACTCTGATGAAATTACCCAGTTTTACATCCCTCACATCTGAAAGCCACCGGGACCAGCACTCCCGTATCTTCACGCGAGCGGGCACAGGCCAGTTACAACGTGCAGTATGCTGAAGACCTGACTGTTCCACCCTTCAGTCACCATTACCCAGCCTTCAAGCAAAGTCAGAATACATCGATGTCTTATGAAATGTCCCCCTCGGTGTCACACAACTCACATCAAAACTGAAGGCACTGCCGTTCGATGCCGCTACCCGGCTGCCTCAGCGTCTGTCCTCTTCCCGTTCCCACCTTTGAAACTGAGCTTAAAGCACTGGAATTGAGACTTCGTTAAATGTGTGTCACTGAGGAACAGTTGCACAAAACAAGCCGCCCAGAGATGTTGAGCAACTGCTTTTGCCACACGGCAGAGTTAAAGTGGAGGAGATTTACAAGGTCATTGACAAATGCAAGTATTGATTGAGTATTAAAGTGTCTTGTGATTAATACAGCCTTCGAAGTAATTAGTGCAGAAGATCTCTTATATCTCACCATGTTTAAATAATGTATCTGTGAACATGCAGGCCCCCTGTCAATCACTCTGGCTGAGGCCAAACATCATATCACCTGATAACTCATTTGGAAACTGGGCTTCCTGCCTGCTGAATATCTTTCAAAACCAGCAACTCTTCCCTAATTGCCGGGGGTGACCTATATTTAGAGCCTTGCAGTTCACTGGCGGGGGCAGAGAGGGAGAAGAGAGCTAGAGAAAAGCGCTAAAGCACAGTATTTGTACAATGGTAATAAAAACCCAGGAGAAATGTCACAGGCTCTGAAGAGAACTGGCTGAGGGACCCACGGCAGGGACACGCGAGCGGTGCTTGCTCAGCCCAGACAGGCTGTTCCCACGACTGGTGTAGCCACACAGCTCTCCCATCCACACCGAGCTAGGAGGCTGGACTTTTTCATACAGTAGTTGATGTTAAAACTGGGAATTATGGAACTGCAACTTGTTTTTTCATTGAAAGAAATATGTAAGCCAAGACAGACACGATTTCTGACAGCTCCCCTAAGTTTTTACTGGGGAAAGAGGTGTTCAACTAATACTTTCCAAGCTGTGTCTGCATCTGGCTCGCTAACAGATCCCAGAAATATATGATTAGAATTTCTATGATTAGAATAATAGAAAACAGGGCTGGAAAGGACCTCAGAAAGTCACTAAATTGATCTTTCTACCCACAGGCAGAATCAATTACACCTAAGCATCCCAGTATCCTGGCATCCTCGACTGAAAGGATGGGCCACGTTAATCTAATAGCAAACTGATTGTAAGCTCTTGATCAATTTGCAGTCATCTGCATCCTCACTAATTTTCCCACTCCCTGGGACTTGGGACCAAGAGGCTGGTAGCAACTGCTCTTGAGGTACAGGAGTGCAGGAGTAAGAACAACTTAAATTCTAAAAGAAAAAACGTGCTTCAAAACCAGACAATCTTCGGGACTAAGTAGACAATGGGAAAAAAAAGAGGGTGGAAAAGGTGTTCAGAGCGTGTAGGAGGTATAGAAGCATTGAGGGAAGGAGGGCAAAGACAGGGAATGTGTACAATGGAAATCAAAAAAGCTTATTGCTTATTTATTCCCCACCTTCACCCGCCCCTCGTTCAAGATGCGCCTCCTCACCTTCATCCACCCACAGATGCTGCAAGTCGCCAGAATGTAAGGGCAGAGACCAAGGCAGCTACTATGTAGTAAGCAAAGAT
>JAAGNO010017654.1:34168-45888 GCA_033439905.1 Ceryle rudis
TGGTACAAACGTAACTCAGACGCGTTCTTTATGTCCCCCCCCCCCCCTTATTTTGCCAGCTATTTAAGGAATACTTTTTTTCATTACTATATAGGGGAGCATAATGCCTAGATAAGCATAATACCAAGAACGTGCTGAGGGAAGGATTGTTAAGAAGACCAAAAAATGTCACTCTGCTCTTCCACGTGTGCCCAGGGATGTTACAAACACACTGTGTAAGGAAGCTCACCTTCCTCATAACAAAGGCTCGTGCCCCAGGTGGGGCTCTACATTCTGTATTTAAACAAACTACCTGAGCCCCTCTTGGTTAGTCCTCGGAGTACCTTCCGCAGAGGGAGAAACCCCAGCTGATGCTGAGGGCTCTTGGGCTGGCAGTCTCCGTACCCTTGTCTCAGCTCTTGGTCCCCACCAGAATGGCCTAAATCTCGTCTGAAATGAGGACATCATCTCTGGGAAGATCAAGCTGTCAGCTGTTACTGGAACTGCGTGTGAGTTTTTCTGGAGCAGGGCGGTGTTTATCGGTCACCTGGATCTAGGAAGGAACTGTTCTGCAGTAAGTGCCACTTCAGCAAAATAAGCAGCTTTACCCCTTCTGGGTGCTTTTTGGAGTCCATGAAGCACCAGCTACTCATCTAATGTCTTCTTAATCTCTTTCCTACCATTTTCTTTAAACAATTGTAATCACAGGGTTTCTCTGAAGCACACTTAGAGATCGTTAAACATTTACTGCTTATTGGGTAAATAAGGCTCTGGGAAACGGTTTCCTTCAAACTCATTCATTTCTGAACTGCTATTTGACTCCAGTTTAGAAAAAGCCAAGAGCTGAACTGCAGCTGCACAATTCATCTCAATCTCTCCTACTCTTTCCTCTAACAGAGCCCAAGGACTGGTGTAAGGCACAAACACGCTGGTATTCGGCAAACGCCGCAGGCTCTTGCTGACCGGCCAGCGTCCGGTGGGTGCCCAGCTGCCATCCAGAGCACGCCGGGTTTAGAGGAGGCTCGGGACCGCAACATCCACGTCCTTCAGGGGAAGATGCAGCCCTCGCCTCTCGACGCCCATTTAACTTCCAGGGGTTACAATACGTAACATATGGAAGTTAAACTCTCTCATACACAATCAAAGCAGAGCAATTCCTAAACTAACTTAAGAGTGGGTAAAAAGAAGGAAAAATCCTTCCTCCTGGAAGACAGCGAAAGAAATCCAGACCTGGGACTTGTGGCGTTTTCTATAGACAAAGCCCTAGAAATATCCTCCTGCCTTTACTGTTAATTTCACTTTCTTTTTTCTTGCACCTGCTAATATTCCATAACTCGTAAGTCCCTCTTCCTTCCCCTCTTAGAAGTTTATTTATTATTACTGTTTTACCAGCTATTCGTTCAACGCGCTCCACTCAAATACTCATCATTTAGTTCTCTGGGTAAATCGTATTTAATCAGCACAGGAGAGAAAATAGCATAATTATAGATGCCGGATGCCATTACACTCTGAAGAAATTAAACCTTGTCTTAAGCTGTCCAGTGGTGCCTCTGATGAAAACAAGCAGCTGCAGTGCTGGGGAGGTTACCGAGAGGTTAGGGGCCACACGGGGCCAAAGGCACCTTCTAGGCTCCCCCAGCCCAAGGGATAGGGAGCGGTGGAGAGGCACAGAGGGAGAAAAAGAGGAGCAACTGCGGATGGACAGAGAACACCAGGATTCGTCACTATGAAGGTAACAAATGATTCTTTTCTTTGAGAATACGTCAAGCCAAACTCCTACATTAATTACCGTGCAGAAAAACAAGGTGGCTGCAACAGGGATGTGGTGTCTGTAAGTAAAACCTGCCCACAAAAATCCTCTCTTTAGAGCCTGGACAAAGACAAGGCACGTTTCACCCCTGCTTTAGCAGATGGTGAATTCCACAGGCGCTAGGCTTCCTCGGATGGTTGCTCTGCTCAGCGCTGCAGCCCCAGCTTTACTGGACTGCTAATAACTGGTCCACCACCAAAACAGAAGGAAGAGCCCTCCGTACAAACTACCACCCCAGAAGTAGTGCCTGTTCTGCTTTGTGCCAATTATAGTCCTTGTGTGTCACGGGGCATTTTTAAGGTAAATAATTCTATTCTAGTAACACTAATGGACAAATTCTCTACTGATCGATAAAGTCCAGAAAGATCTTCCAGTAACAAAGGTGCAAACAGATTCCTAAAGCTGCTCAGAGGAAGAAGCGGGGCAGCTGCCACTGCACCGCTTAAAACTGGACGTTACCCCCACACACAGCACCCCAGTTTACCCAGGTCATGGCAACAGGAGACGTTTCACCTAAAGATCTTCTTATTCATCCGTCACCTGACATCAGCACTCAGAAAAAAAGACTGCCCAGGTCCAGACAGAACAATGGCCAGAAAGGCTGAGTGTTGTATTTTATTTATTATTTATTTTTTGCTAATAATACATCTGAGGTTTAGATAAGTAACTAAGAGGAAGGAGAGCTCCTTCTAGTCCATCCTGCTGCCGACAATTAAGAAACCTCAAAGTAATTTTTGAAAATGTCAGCGTCTCATTTAGCAAACGGATAAATAATGAATGAAGCATAATCACTGTCCTGTGCTGGTGGTACAGCTTCGCGGTGTCATTAGTAAACTAACGGTATAATATCTTCGTGTCACAGTTTAATTATATCTTGTAATTAGTTTCAGCAATGGATTGCACAGAGTCAGGCCCCCTGAGCTAAACAAAAGGTAATAGAACTTTCAGAGTCCTCGCATAAATCAATTATGAAAGTGTCCTGTGTTATTTGAGGCTTGTTTGCTGTAATTTTATGCACAAAGAAGAAATGATCCCTGCTGCCTATGGAGGGCAATTCACCTCACCAATTGCCTGCCTAAAAGGGTGTGAGCACCACCGGAGCACGAGCCCACCCTGCGCGTGCACCTCTCCGCGCACGCGCCTCTGAAGAGCACCGTGAGCAGCGTCTAAAGCACGTAGCCTGCCTGGTTGTGAACACCACGACCGCAGGAGCAGGACACGCAGACGCGGCCGGGGGGACTGTGGTGGTTCTGTTGTTGTTGCTGAGGTGTCACAGGCTAGTACTGAAGTTTGGCATTTTACAGGTATCGTTCGTGTCATTCTCCGTGTCCAAAGCTCCACGTCGTTGCGTTTCTGTTCACAGTCCTGAGGGGACTACACCACCATCCAAACAACACCTACACTTTCCATCTCCCTCTTCTTCATCCACGGGGTGAACCCCCACCCGGTGCGAGAGACTGGATGCCTGGTGCGCTTTCACACATCCAGACGAGGCTCCAGCGACTGAATTCCTTGTACAAACAGGCTCGGGTTCTTTCCACTGCTTCATTTCTGATAGTACTCGTTTGCTGCCCCAGGAATGAATCAAGCAGGAGAAGGCCATGTTGGAAACAGATCCGCACAGGCTGAAGGGTCCGTTGAGGTTACGCAACGGTAATTGCAGCAGATCAGAATCTCTGCTGCCATCCTGCAGGCTGCTTGAGCTCCGGAAATTCTATAGAAGACGCTCTTTTCCTAAGAGCTCTTTATTCCGCACCAGGAGCGCGCGTACAGCAACTGCAGATACAAAACCCGCACCTCTGAAGTGGCTGTGAAGGACCTCTGCTATCCCAGCTACAACTTCTCACGTAGTTTCAGGGGGAAAAAAAGAGTCCCATTACTGGAATTAAATGTGTAAAATAATGTTTCACAGCTCAGGCTTAATAGCTGTATATTTTTTCCACAGTCTTCTTAAGAGCACTACGCATTCTGCTACCATTCCCCGGCGCATCAACGCACACGCACGGCTCTCCCCGCTCTCCTGTCTGAGCGCCTGAATCTCTTTCCATGTTCCTCCTCTGCCCCCACTGCTGAGTGCTGGAAGCTGCCAATGTAATGTGGGATGGAGAAGGAGGAAAAAAAAAAAATAATCAAAAAATCAAATAAAATCAAACCTCTCAGTGTGCCTAATTTTAGCCTACTGAGATGTCCAAAAGCAAAAAAGGCTCAAAGCAGCAGCGAAGGGCTGTCCACAGGTCACCCAATCTGAGTCTGAGTGGCTGGGATCCCTACTGCGGGCAGCAGAGGAGAAGTGTGGAGAAGAGTCTGAAAGGTGCCAAGACATGTAATCGTCTCAGTTCTGATCAAGCTGCAAAACACACTGGGGTCCTGGTTCAAAGCCCTCATCAAGTCTGCCTTGAAAGTGAATCCAGTGGCATGCTGGCCTTTCTGTTTATACAACAACTTACAGGTTTAAATGAAAAGCCGCTTGATAAAGCAGCCCGAATCCTCCTATTGTGAGCCCTTCAGCAAATTTAACAAAAGAAAAAGCACCGACTAGGAAAAAAAAGGGGAAAAAAAAAAAAAAAAAAGTCCACTCCTCGGAGCGGTGCTGCAATCCGGCTGGTTGCCATGGCGACATGATGACTTGTTCACATGGCAACATACCTTAGGTCCACTATTAAAATGATGAGAGTAAACTGGGTTGCACTAAGTATAGTATCCTGTCTGCCGAGCCAGCCTTGCTCTGCAGCGGGAGCTGGGACAGACACCCGCACGCGGGTGGGAGGCAGAACAAAGCTGAGGATGGCAGCTTTGGTGGGCAGTGGGAAAATAAGGGGGATAACCAGAGGTCTCGATCTGTATCTGAGGCCGAATGGCAGCTATGCACGCGATAAACTAAATTTCTCCGATATCAAATCTGCCTTTCTAAGCCAAAGGATGTTTTCTATACGTCAGAGGGCACTGAACTTCTTTAGGAAGTGGCCGCAAGTGAGCACTGGCAAAAAATGAGTGGGAAAAGGGGTGGAAATCACTGGAGAGCCTACCAACGCAAGCCTAATTGTGTTAAAAATAAAACTTAAGAAATAGCTGCTAGAGCAGAGAAATGCAATCACGTAGTTTGTCATTTACATTAAAATCCTAAACAACTAGCGAGTGGTAAATGGCGCAGCATCTATTTAACCAGAACGAGTACCCAAGATTGCAAAAAATATATCCTCGTTGAAACGTTACTGGTGCCTTTTCTGCAGTTCTTTTAATTTTGCCAGATTTAAACACCTCCTTCTGACAGCACAAAAACCTGTGATACTTTGGGGGAAGTCAGCCTCCAGTTGTTCCTCATTTAGATGAGGGACAGGATGAATCTCCTTGGCTTATGAAGCGTGTACGTTATACAACAGACATGAGAAAGCCTCCGAAAATATAAAACACGAGGACAATTACCTTTAATAGAGGCTCTATTTTAATTTTGCCAGCTTCTTTTTACTACTCTCTGTAGAAGGCAGTAGCCTGGTATCTTCTTGCTCAACAACTTTATTACAAATTTTCATCCCAAATTAAATTTTAGATATTGTAGTGACTGGAGCTCCAGCTATTTGAAGACACCAAGTGCAATCTACTAACATTTACTTTTATCACTGAATAGTTAAACACAACCGATAGTGGCAGGAAGCCCATAATATGCAGAAGAACTCATTTTTCCTGCTCTGGTCACAGCTACAGCCTCGGTGTATTACCTTTCATTTGTCTGCAACTCTTCCCTATCTTCTCAAGATCTCTACAATCTGCAGATGACTTCTGGGCAGGTGCCGCGTCCCTTGCTGTCGAGCAGCGCCCGCGGCACGGATGCGCTGCCAGGCTCTGCCCTCGCAGGGCAAGGACGGAGATAAGGCTGCTTACGGTCTTACACTGCTCTGCTGGTCAGTGCTAAACAGATGGCTTTGGAAGCCATGCTGCAAGCTCCAAGCACGGGACGTATGAAGGCCCCACAGTTTAAGCAGATGGAGGATTCCTTTCATCTCTCGTTACTGATGAAACAGTAGCTTTGTCCTGCTCCCCGAAACACTGTGAACGATAACTGCCTCGTAAGGATGGTAAACTGTACGTGGAAAAAAAGAAAAGAAACCTTCTGGTGTCCATCAAGCTATCATGACAGCTGCACTAGTGTTTCCTCCTGAGGACCAAAATAACTACAAAGTGCATGAAATCATTAAGCACATAAAAATCCCAGAGGTAGGCTTGGGCTAAACCTCATCATTTCCCAACCAAAAGGCATCAAAAGCACAATCCCTCATAGTTCATTTCCCGTTTCCCTTTGCTCGGCACATACGTGTACCGGCGGAGCTTGTCTGCGCGTGGCAAGCACAGAGCATTAACAACTCCGAGCGCGCTCCCTCTGCACGGAGAGAGGGTCCCCTGCCCACCCTCCCGGGCTCCACGGCAAAGGTGAGCAGTCGCGGGGCAGCCCGGCGAAGAGAGGACGGCAGCACTGGAAAGCCCAAACTGGGACACGAAGCCTTTCAAGTGCCTCTGCACAGCTACACCTGCAGGGTCGCGGTCTGTAGGAGCTTTTCCAAATGACAAAGGGTATCTGTCATTCTAAGGTAAGGTAACCATCATATTGTGCGTGAGACAATGTGACGGTCCTTGCAGGAGCACGGGGGATAAGGTGCTGATTTGGTAGAGTCTGGGAATCTAACCACGTGTAGTGGAGATGAGGTCCCATTTTTATTCTAAATACTATTTAGCAGATAAACTAAACAGTTCAAAGGAACTTGGAAGTTCTCGGCGCGACATAAAGCTCTGATCGGACCTGCAATTTGATGTGCAGTACAGAAAGTCTGCAGACTGTACGCAGAAGTTAAGGCTCTATCCGAGCAGAAAAACCTAAAAGCACAGAACGGATTTCCTATTTCCATTTGGTGAAATGGGAACACCTAACTGTAGAAAATATACCTATAGAGGTTTTTTCCATCGGTGTAATTCACAGACCGTCAAAGTGGGCACAGGCAGTCTTTCGCAATGCTCTTCTTCTCTCAACTCCTCCCGCTCCGCCCCGGCGTATTCAGAGACGGTTCGCTACTTTCCGCTCCCCAGTGGTTCGGCACACACCTCCCTAATCCCTCCTTTAAAACAGTTGCTTCTACAAACCGCAATAATCTTACTGTTTAAACAAAACCCAATCCCTATAAAGAGCAGAGAAATGGAATCAAGTTCACCGGTTCCTAAACTTTTAATGATAAATCTAATTTTAGAAATAAGATTTATCTAAGGATACATCGGGAAGGAATTTCAGCCACTTGTAAGAACTTCATTAATGGAAAAGGAACCTGAAGGTTCACCAGTGCGACAACAGGTGTTTAAACAATTCCTTCTACCTACGCTCTCACGTCAACTTTATTTTCAAGTTTCACTCAATGATGGAGTTGTTTCTTAGCTCCTTGTGTGCTTAGCCATTTAATTAAAGCAATCCATATTGAATTCATGTCCAGATGCCTTGACCAGCAGAGCCAGATCCTCATTGGCATGCCAGCTGCTCAAAGAAGAGCACGGCCCCTTGCATACTAATCAGTGGAGAAGGCAGTGATTCATCAGCCTACGATACTGCTTCAGCATCTACAAGCACTTATGACATGTAATTGCTGGTGCATAAGCAAGCCAGGCCACATTAAAAAGCCTACAGATAGTCAGAGATAAAAATTAATGACTTTTGCTTTGTGTAATCCTGTGTGCACGGGGGGGGGAGGGGGAGGGGAGACCGGGATTAATGGACAAACGTAAGGAGGCACAAAGGAACAAAGAGTTTCTTGGCCTTGTTTACATATTGAACAATAATAATAAAAGAAAAGTGACAAGTTATGGGAAAGGCAAGTGTGAATTTTCGGCACGAGTGAGTTGGAAGACTGCTTGCAGTTCATTATGGATGCAGAATTTCCATACTCATTATTCCGAAACAAACCTCCTTAGAAGGCCCTTCTGGGACCGATGGCAGCAGTTTCTATTATTCATCTTTTGCCAGTATTGAGGATGTCATTACAAGAGCTGCGCAGAGCTCTTGCTGCATGGCACGCCGGAAGAGAGGAGCAGAACTGTCTTGGGAGGAAAAGCTGATTTTTCACGAGGCCAGAAAAATGGAAGAGTCAGGGCCACGGTGGGCGACAGATGTAAGACCAAGAGAGAAGAGGGAGGCAAATCGAGGACACCAGTCAAAGACACTACCTTCTGCACCATGACAGCAGCTTCTGCGGACCAAGTTCTCATCAAAATATCCACACATCGATGTTGTCGTTCCGAGTCTCCCTGCCAGAAATCCCCTTTCACCCCCCGTGACGGACACACCCTCCTTGAAACAATTTTGAAGAAACTTTTCTAACCGACTCTTTATTTTTCCTTTAACGTTCGCTTTCTCTTCTGCTGTCTGCAGTCTTGGTGAGATGTGTCTATCAAGGAGAACAGTGAAACTGAAGTTACTTGAGCCATCTTCCTACTCGGAGGCAACAACAGGCGGGGACAAACGCGCTGCCCACGCGATAGTGCAGATAATCGGACACTTAGTCTCACCTAACGTCTACCTCCAGCACGCCAGGCACAATAACCTACTTCAGCAGCTTCCAGGGGTAGAGGTCTATTGATTCCGGCAGAAATCTGCCCACGTACAATAGCAGGGATCTGGGAGCAGACTTTCCTTCTGTCATGAAAATTGCCAATTAGACGCAGAGCTGCGTGTTCTCCAGCACCGAGGCCGGTGCCTCTAGTTTCATTTCTAAAGGTACACGCTGGCTCCAGTCTGGACTCCGATTTCAGTCCACTTCAGCCACCACGCTCACCCAGGAAAGGCAATTTATTACCTGTTGAATGAAAGCTTCTGCTCTGTAGCTGGGAAGAGTTATTTTGGGAACTATTGATTTGCCCTAATTGCATCTATCTTAGTACTATGAAAAACTGCCATTGCCATGACAATAGCGTTAAAGAAAAAAAAAAAAAAAGACTGTTCTTTAGTCAAGGATGTTGTTCATTTTAATACAGTAGACATCCAACCTTTCCTACAGAGGTCCAAGATGATCACCGCATGACTCAGGGGTAACAGTACGAACCTGGAACTTGGGTTGGCACTGAACCCAGGCACCACGCAACCACCTCCTGGCACCTTCAGGTTCTGTAAACCACAGCCTTTAGGATGCACCTTCAGCAGAGTGACACGAGAAATACCCAGTTGTGCCAGCTAAAGACACTCGGTGCTGATGCCAAGAGCAACCACGATGCCCCACAGGAGGGACAGTCTCCCTGACAGCACTCATTCAGAAAGCTTTGCTCCTGGTGAGTTCTTTGCCTAGGAGAAGACAAGATGGTTCCTGAGACTCACACACAGCAGGGCAGAGGGCAAAGCTCCTGTCCGCTCCTTTTTGTGGCGACTGCCCATCACGCGATGGACGTGGCCATACCAAGGCACCGCGGACACATGCTGGAACCTGCAGGTGAACGGCGGGCTGGGCATTACACAGATGCGGTCCTTCACGCTGCATCAATTAATTCAGATTCATTTTGACCCCATCTCCCAACTGGTAGCATTTGTAAAGATAGTCTGGAGGTCTACCCAGCCCTCCCATCCTTTCACAGCGCCGACGAACGGAGGGCAAAGAGCCGGGACTCGTGAAAACAGAAAATCATTGATATCGGCAGGCAGCTGAGCAGGAACTCAGAGCTATCAGTTGTGTTTAAGGTCTACCGCTGTGTTACAACCTTTCGTTCTCCAGACCTCGCCCTTTATTTATTGGTTACCCCAGTTAATTTCATCTGTTTTGCAGAAATATTTGCCGAAGGTAGGTGAGGGAAGCAGAAGCTGCAGCTGCATCTGCAGTCACCATACGATTTATTTACAACTGGGGCTTTGTGGTGCAGCTAGATAAAAGAGGATTAAATTACGCTTTGTAGATTAAGAGTCTGAACACTATAAAACTCATAAGCCTTTGTATGCTAAGCAAGAACTTTGACTCCCATAGGAGCTTGCCACAGACATTCTGCATACACATAGAAGACTTCCTTTTTTTTTGATATTTCAGCGTATCCTTCACAAGCAGAGATATTATCAAACTGTTTTGGAAACATTTTATCAGCACAAAAACGCTAAACTGAATCATGATGTCCAGAATATTTTCATCTCAACTCCTCCACGCAGCCATTCAAGCAGACTTTCCTACTGCAAGGGTACTATCACCAGTTAAAACACTACCCGTGTATCCGTTCCACTGCTCCCTGCCCACCAGAAGATACTGTCCCAGATCTTTGCTTACTGGGAATACAACACGCACACGCTTTTCCTGCCCAGGCTCTCCTCCTCCTTCCCTTGTCTTCTCATACATAATTTACAAAACGCACGCAAAAATTTCTTCTTTCAAGAGATTTTTTTCTTATATTTACATAGTATTCCGATTAAAAGAAGGACAAGCAGCACTTTCAGGAGATAAAGAAGGCAAAGTACAAAACCATTAACAAAAAATCTACATACGGATCAGCTACAGAGCGGAAAGATTTGTGTCTGCGCCTGTGCATTTTCAGCTCAGAGGGAGGCAAGTCTCAAGGATTCAGTGAAATTATTTCTTCCTCAACCTTATTTTTTACTTTTCCCTCCACACTTTTAGGAGAAAAGCAAGAAAACGTTTCCATCTGATGCACACACACCACTACCTTCTGCAGCAGAAGAGAGAACGAGCCTGATAACCCGCCTCACGCGGAGCTGTTTGAGGCTAGCCACTGTTAACAGTCCACTAATAGCTCTTCCTGGATTTAAAAATACAAAATTAAAGTTTCCTGTGTGAAACTGTTCGAGAAAGCTGGGGGTGTTCTTTAGACATTATGGGTTGGACATTTTAAGGTAAGTCTTCCATTATCGTGGTTGATGGGAAAGGCCAGGTGGGTTTAGAGCAGGTATTCTCATCTCTGACGGTGAGGAAACTCATCGAGGTGAGTCTGATTCATGGCAAGGATGGTGCCTGTGTCCCAGGCAGATGGAGCCCTGACACCCATGTAGGGTGCTCCTCGTCAAGGAGCAGACAGCCCCTCAAGGCCCACCTCAACCTGTTGATGAACTGGCCTCACCTCTCCTGCTCACCTCCCTGGGGTGGCACAATCGCAGCCCCATCACCAGGGCCTCTCCTTCACCCCCAGCCCGGCACCGGGTCACGCAGACCCCGTCTAGCTGCGACACGATGGGTTCCACACATCCTGCCGGATGTCTTCCAGTAGGAAGCGACTGTTGCTGGAGGAGTGCTGGGAGAAACAACCCCCGCTATAAACCAGCCCTGGCCACAAAAGGAAGCTCCAGGGGCGATATTAAGTGCTGACCGTCCAGGAATAGCTAAGAAGGGCATGTTAAACAGTAATCGCTAGGTAACTGTCTCAGACAGAGAGAAAGAGAGGGGGAAAAAACCTGAAGTATCTATCTTTAAAGAGAACAAGCAGATCTGAGTAATCCAATTTAGGGGAGATAAGAGTCTGCTGGTAGCACTGTCCTTTAACTGGACAAACGCCTTCGTTCAAGTGTCAACCCCAATCCTGGGGAGGTCAGCGCACGGGGCCTGCAGCCTAATGTACTCCTGAATTGGCTGAGTGGATTTCCGAACAAACACGCTGGTCCAACAGAATTGATTTTCAGCAGGCCGTATGGGTCCCTAACGTAATTATCCTGCAGTGAGTCAGTTCACAGCAGCCCCTGCATTTAAAAGCTGCTGGTCAGCCGAGAGGAGAGGTTACCGCCGGTGCCTCAGCCTCTCCGCCAAGTACAGCTCCGCTTTTAATTGTTTAAACAGCAGTGGAATTTCTTTTGCTCTTTCTCAACAGAGAATCATTATATCCCTGTTTAAAGAGGTCTGGAGGGACCTCAGAAGAAACTTTCCCTTCAAGCTTTGTGGGCTAATGAAAAAAATCAAGTCATAGCTCTCTAATAGGCGAATTC
>JAAGNO010017654.1:55552-66671 GCA_033439905.1 Ceryle rudis
TTGCCGTCGCATATAAAAACTTTATACGCACGCTTGAGAGGCGAAAAAATTTTTTAAAAAAAAAAGTGTAAAAAAGAAAAAGGGTTTTGGGGGAGAAAAGGAAAAAAAACAACCCTTTTTTTTTTTTTTTTTAATATATTTTAAAGGTATACCTTTTTTGCGATTTAAATTTACCACCAAACCTCCCAGCTTCTCCCCCAGTGTACCAATTCAGAGCTACTTAGAAGGAAAAAAAAGAAGAGAAAAAGGAAAATCATTAAACAACCCCCCAAAAAGAGGGCTCAATGAGGTCTCATTTCGTCGTAATGAGCTCCAATTTAACATGATCATTATTTCTGACATTAAAGGCCTGTGAATAGTGTCACATGCCCAGAAGCTATTTTTTTTTACCCTCTAATGCCAGAAATAACAAGCTGCAGTTAAGGGACAGTGAATCAGGGTCTGTAAAATTACATTAAAATAGGAATTTCACTACTGATAGAATGACTCTTATCTAGGCAGCCCTTTCTGAAGCTTACGGTTATCGGGTACGGGGCTGGTACCTGCCAAACCCTGCACAGCAACAGCCTCTTTCTGCAAAATGAAGAAAACCAGCAGAAGTTCTCCTGCCTCGGTGCAGAGCTGCCTCGAAGCATCGCGATGGAGGTGCGGAACAACAGCCATGTTAGCTTAGGCCAGAGCCCACCCGGCTCAGAGCCCTCTCTGAAGGCAGACGGTAGTAGATGCTCAGGAGAATAACAGCAAGAGTAAAAGAAACACCACGCAGTTCCCTTTTCTTTGCTAATAAACATCTAGTTCCCAGCAGCCTGAAGGTTAGGGGTTCCTAATCTGCAGTGAACACTTCATCAAGCTGTGAATTCATCAGCACAAACCAATTCAAATCCAAAAGACTGAAAGAGCTCCCAAATTCCCAAAGTTTGTTGACCTTCACTGTATCTTTTTTAAATTTCTACCGTATCATCGTTGAAAGATACAGCAGAAGAACAAGAACGAGAACCCGAAGAAGCAACAGCGATGTGTCCATCCCACGGCTCTGTACGATGGCGTGAAAGTATTTCTGTGTCGGTCTGCCTTTCTTCCCTGGTAGTTCCTAATGTTTTCAGCAATTCCTTCCTTGGGATTTCAGCTTTTTTCTTTCACTCGGGTTATTACAAATTCATGTCTAGTTGCCAAAGCTTATGCTTTTTCCTTTTCCGTAAGCATGATTCTCCTATTTTCATCTTTCCTTTTTTTTTTTTTCTTTTTTTTCTCCCCTAAAACTTTTTCTGGGGACTCTAACACATTCTATCACCTCACACCCACGAGCTTATCAATTCCTTTAAAGCAGCGCGACCGGTTTGCGATGACTGGCTTCCAATTGCAAAGCTGTGCTGACTCTCCTCTATCACGTCCAACTTATTCGTACGTCTGCGAATTCCATTCGTGATATCCCTGTTTTTCCACAACAGAAAACTAAGTTTACTGCTCTGAAATTCCTGACATCACCCAAGAGCCTTTTTAAAGACCTGTAATCACAATCAATTCCTCCAGTGCTGGGCCAAGTTAAACCACAAGTTACATAACACAGTCATTTGGCTAGTTTGAATTTTAGTTCATTAACTCTTGGCATCTTGTCCTGACAACTGGTTGCAGTTGTTTTTATCGATTTGTTTTAAAACCTTCTCCTGATATTTTAATTTGAGACAGTTTTTCATACCTATTCCCACTAAAAGGAGAAGCTAACGCGGTCACCTCGCAGCGCTGCTCCACAGCACGCCGGTACCGGTGCGGGGATCACTGGGAGCGCCTCTGCGACCACTTTATTTTTGATAACTGCTCGTTTTATAATTCAGTCTCCAGATATCTAGCACCCTCAGACTTCCTGGCCACCTTTGTCATGCTGATGTCACCGAGCAAACATTTAGTGTTACCTTCGACGTTTTCAGCAATTTGCTCCTCACACAAATCTGTTCTCGGGGGGACATGGCAACACTTGTGTTAGTATGATTTTGTGTTTAATTGCCAAAGCTCGCGGGGTTTTTTCCTTTATTTTCTCCTTTCTTAAAATACGACTCGCTTTGTAGGGTTTTTTTTAACAATTTCCTTTACTCTGACATTATTTGAATTGTCATCATTCCGCTTAAAAGTTAACCTTATGGATAGTTTCTTTTCTAAAGCTAAAGACGAAATAAAATCCTGCACTTACATGTAGTTCTCTTTGCAGAGTTAGACTTTACTGCAGTCAGTTTTTCACAGCTTTTTTCTTACAGAATTGCTGTGCGATAGTTACCGCCTGCGCTATGTGCTCCGCACTGCAAGAAAATGAAAATAATCAGAAACGGTCTCTCCTTTCTGGGGTTCTAGGGTGTTGGGTCAAGTGAAAGACACCCAGGGTACCTAAAAACCACAGCCTCTGCAGCAGTCGGTTTCACAGCTTTTAGATACAGTCACCTCCCCACCAGAGCTCTAGAACTTGCCTACCGCTGGTCTGGCATCACCTGCTACCCGCAGGGACTCTCATTAACTGTGCTTAGAGTTACATCTTTACCTCAATTAATTCTGCTGTTCCATCTCTGCATAGCTTTGCTCTTTATCAGCACGTCTTGCTCCTACCGAAGCCCCCACGTGTTTACTGCTTATCCTCCTCCTACGCTGCCCCTGAGATCTGTTTGGACAACGATGTGATGGTGACACTGCAGAAGACTCCCCTCCATGTTCAGAGTCCAGCATTCGTGTAGTTCATTTATTACTTTTAAACGGAGTTGGGAAAGATTCTGCAGAGTTTGCCTCATCTCCTCGGAGCCCTTTTAGCTCCGATTTATCCGGGGTGAGAATTGAAGGCTCTCTTGGCTGTTGGTCTTGTTGGGGGTAACGAGCCACCCGCCAAAAGTCACCTCCAGCAGCATGAGCTTAACCTTCACACGCCGGTGCTGGGAGCTCCTGGGTGAATCAATAAGGTCCTCACAGAGAAGCCCTGTGGTCAGCGGTGGAAGTGGGGGATGAACCAGCACAGCAGTCCAAAGGAATCTTTTCTCAAAGGAGCGGACACGGTCTTGGAAAGCACAGGTTGCCTAAGCACGGGACTAATCTCCTCGTCAAGAGGCCTCAGGCTGGAGCACAGCCCTGAGGAGCAAGGGGAGGAGAGATGCCAGCACCACAGGAGCACTTCAAGCACATGCTACAAGGTCAGGGTTGGAAGAACATTTCTCTTGAACATTCCCTACTTTGACAAAACACTGCGAATTTAAAAGTCTTTTCGTTTTGTTTGAAGAAGGTTATTTGTTTGCTACAAGGAACTCCCCACTTTCTGCCACCTCACGTTTTCCAGGCTGACTGCACAGACTCCAAAACGCACTTTCATAACGGTGCCAAGGGGTTGAATAGTTCAGTTAGGTGTATGGACAAGCTGTGAAGCACAGAGGGGGCCAGTGTCATGTAAAGGGAAGCTCAACTACAGACCCACTTTGGGAAGACTTGATCAATTTTACTTCCTTATATCAAATACACGTGATGCCAAATTTCCACACACGAAGTATAGAGCCAAACATTAGGGCATGGTTCCGGAACCGGACAAAGACTCCAGCTGACCACAGCTGTCACCTCACACTTCGTGTGTGACACGCGTATTTTTAAGACGACAAAGATGCATGCCCACCCTCCGAAAGCATACTTGCTTACAAGGACCTCATAAACCAGACCTGCTCAGTGCTATTAACTTCATTTTATGATCTCTGGTACGTGAAGGCCTTGCTGACATAAACTGGAGATGAACAGGTTCTTCTGGGGGGTATTTCTGTCTGAGACAGAGGCAGGTAAAGTGACCTCCAATTGAAACAAAGAACTTCTCAAATTAATGAATGACCCCAGCTCTCCTCCGTGTGCTTTTATAAGGGCACAAGCACGTGCGTGTGGATGCCGGGGGGTTGTGCAAGTCAATACCAGGTCTGGCTACGAAGGTTTATGCTTAATTGTGAATGTGTAGTTTGGCTCGTGGAAGAGAGAGAAGGAGAGAGGAGAGGCAGAAACGCACGCAGGTTGATGCGTGCCTGTGAAACCTGGGTAAGTGCAAGGCTGAAGGAGCTTTCAAGGAAAAAGGACCCAATTTGTATCTTCATCGATAATTGGTTTGTTTGTGTGGAGCGAGCAGGCGGAAAAGGCAGTGGAGGAGAGTGATGGAGTGAAACAGCAAGGGCTGCGATTCCCTGCCTGATGAGTTGGAGAGAAATTGTTAGTAACTGAGGTAGGTCCCAGAGGGGTTCATTAAGTGACTGGCCCTTCACAGTACCCTGCCACATCTGACCTGGAAACATTAACATGAGGCCAGTGCTACCACACGCAAGCGCCAGCGTGTGTGGGAAGCACGGAGCGCACGCCAACGAGCGAGCTCACGCCGGCACGTGAGCACGTGTAAGAGCTGGAGCCCTGCGGCATGCGCGTGTCCTGGCTGTGAAAATACCCCCCTTACTCACAGGTGGCTGTGCTCCAAGCGCGTGTCCGCAAACCCGTCCCTGCTGCCGCGGGAGGACTCATTCTGGCACTAATGGCCAAGATGGGAGAACGGGGACAGGACGTTAAACCATGGACAGACAGTGTCAGAGCCCTGAAGTAAAGGACAATGATGACTGAAGAAGACAGGCAACAGAAAACTACCTTCTGCAAGAGGTAATGAATATTTACCAGGAAACCAGGTGACCACTGGGACCAAGACAGGCAGGTAAAGGAGGGGTAGGGAAAAACAAAAGAAAGAAAACAAGGTTAGTGAGATGCCCCATTTCTCTGACATTTAAAATCTGAGTATTTAAAAAACATCTGGCAGGCTTCAGTCTTGAGCTATATCTGGAACGCCTGGCAGAGTTTAGAAATATAGCTAAAAAGTGTCACGTCATCCATCTACCAGAGATACCCAGAACTACCCACTGTTCAAGTCTGCATCACTGGCCAGAGTTTGCATGTGCACAGGCCAGTGGAAGAAGTGACGCTGGGAAGAGCACCAGAGGAATGCAACGTACCTGCCTCAGCCACAGGTCGCATCACGCGCAAGAAGGGAACAAAGAGTCATCCCCAGAGCGCGCAGTTTAACCTGTATTAACAGAACGATTCCTACAAGGAAGACCAAGTCACCTCTCAGAACTATGTTCACACCCTCCTTATGCATATGAGTATCTCAGGTCTTCTAAAATCCAAGTCTTTCCACATCCTTCATGTGCCTCCACTGGAATATAATGACGGGATTTTGAGCATTACCATTCAATCAAAAAGTCTTTTTAAAGGCTTAACAGAAACTTAAAGGACAAAAGTGAAAAAAAACCCCAACCCAACAGCTAAAGATACTCAAAGGCTGAGTGGCTAAAGGAAAATACACTGGCAAGTTAGAATTGAAGTCTTCTAAGGGAGAGATGAAGCAAAAAGATACAGAATGTAGTTTAAAAGCTGCAGAGGAGAATCCTCTCACATCAGAAGCTGGAAGGCTGTCCAGCAGGGACGGGGCTGGCACTCGGATACTGGCCAATCGGACTCCTGAAAACGGAACGGGGGAGAACACGGGAGCCAAGCACACTAAGAGGGGAGGGAAGCGGTGACCGTCCTGCTACCAAACAGCAGAACAGAGGCAACAGCGCTAAAATCCAGACTGAAAAAAGGTAGAGAACTGCACGAGGGAAACGTATCCGTACATCTCCAGGGGTGCTGAGCAGGATGTAGTCAATTACTCACGGTCAGGCCAAAGAAAATCCTGGGGTATAACTCTAGGCAGGTTGAGGACCCAGTCCCAAAGTTTTGAGGACTTGTGAACAAATATGTCCATAAACCCATTTACTTTTGCCTTGCTGTAGCTTTTTTTCAGATTTTCTCTTCAAGGCAGGATCCACGGCTACCTCTGCACTGGCACAAGACATGAACAACATGACCTCTGCACCTGGCAAGTCCCACAGGCACTACAGGGTCTGCTGCCACCCCCAAAGGGCATTTGAGAACAGCTCAGCTGGAGAACTCCACGCTGTTTTACTGTTCATTTATTGGTTCACATCATCACATTCACGTGGGAAGATTCTGACTTCAGCAGGGTCTTTCAAATGTGGTTTGTTTTTTGGTTGGTTGGTTTTTTAGGAATAAAAAACCCCAACCCAATACCCATACGTTAGATTTTTCCAGGAGCCCAGGGATAAACAGCCCCAACCTGCACAACCTGCAATCAATACGAGTGACATTCACCCTCCTCGGGACGCAGCCGTGCCTGTAAATACAGAGGTCCTGGCAACAACGCACCTTGTAACTCTTATTTTGCCTCCGAGAGCAAAAGATTCCCATGGGGCAGAACCACCTATTCTGGTCTCACTCCAACAGTCTCCTAATTTAAGCTCGGGGCAGCTCTAACAATATTTTCCAGAATTAACTTGCTTTTACGTTGCAAAAATCGAAGAGAAGCAAACTCTGGTTCAGGAAAATGCTCCTGACAAACAGCTTTTGTTGTTTCTGTGTGTCCTCTCCTCATCCAGGCAGCGCTGAGCTCTCTGCAAGCCTCGTCACTGGGCTCCTCCACACCAGCAGAACATTTACTAAAAGATACACATCAGGAGAAGTAGGACCCGGTAATCATATATTAGTATTTTTTAAAATAAAAACTGACTCCAAGTTTTTTAGTCAATTAAACGCATCCGGCACATCATGTATGTGATGTAATGACAGCTGAAGACTAGAAATGCTTTTGATGCATTATTAACCATAAAAAAGGCATTAAATACCAAGCTTGAATGCCATAGGGATGCATATTTCAATAGAAATTATTTTTCAATATATGCTTAAAGTTTATTTTGGTAAACAGATGACTGTGGGCTGTCACCGATGGAGACAGATTTATGTTTAGCTGGAGTCTTTCTGAAACGAAGGGAAATAGCTGGACTTGTTGAACACACGGAAGGAATATAATTCTTTCTCCCAGCTAAGAGCAGGTTGAGCGGTAGCTTGGAAGCTGCCCCAGTTTGGAATATTAATTTCAGGGTGACTGTTGGGAATGCCACCAAGTAAATAAAATGGGGGGGGGCAGTCTCCAGTCAGGAAGCAATGGTAGAGGAACATGAAATTCCACTACTTGATCTAAAGGTGTCATAGCCATGCATTCATTTTCTGAATCTGCCAGCAGAAGCCAGGCCAAAGTTCAAAAGTACAGTAACTGAAACTCATCCGGTTGCTCGAACATCCAATAATCCCTGGCAGAAACTTGGGAGTTTTTCATCCAGTGCTGCAATGCCAACACTTTAACCACCTATTGCCACGTATTGAAAAAAAAACCACCAACCAACCAGCCAACCAACCAACCCAAAAAAACCACAACCAACCACCCTTCCACCCCTCACACCCCCAAAAAAGACAACCCACGGGGGAAGCCTGGCAGGAAATTTCTGCTCCTGGTTCATGTGGATTCTTGACTCTGATCTGCAGGATCAGAGCAGCTGAAGAGTGAAGAACCTGATGGAGGAAACCCATCCTGTCCCTCCTCGGCTGTGCATCGCTTTCCTCATCGTCCAGTACGCTCTCCGGATTAAACGGCCAGGCTGAAGGATTTGATATCTTCCATTTTAGGACTATTCTAAAGTTTCAGCACATCAGTGTTGGAAATTTGCTGATATTCAAACTACTTCACCTATTTCCCTATATATATGTATATATAAACATCTGTATTATCATAACCAATTTTAGTCTGGTATTGGGGTTCAGTCCTGCAAACGTTACACCCCGTGCCTATTGATTCTGCAGGGACATTATGAAAGTGAGGTCTGCAGGATCAACCCCTTTATGTTTAGATCTTCAAACATTTGTAGACTGTTATCAAGCCTTCTTGTACTCATCTCCTTGCCAAGCTACACATATTTAGCTCTTTTAATCTTTCCTCATAAATCAATCCCCTCAGCCCCTTAATCCTTTTTGTTGCTCTTCTCTAATCTCCTTCTGGTTTGTCAATAGCTCTCAAGGCTGCGGTGTCCAGGACAGACTCAATACCCGAGGTGCCGCTGGACCGCACGAGCGTGGCCAGCCCAGAGCTCCTCGTCCTGCGATGGGAGGATGCTCCAAGCCATGCGGTTTTGCTGAAGCCTCACACGGCAAACGACAAGTGTGGGATCCCCACGCCGCAGTCTGCTGCCTGGCTCCGAGGGAAGATGTGTCCCCAGCGATTCCCCACTCCAAACAAAGCTTCTGCCTGTGGACACTCCTCACCTCCTCCTGAGCTCTACGACTCCTCGACATTCCATCCAGCGCGGTGACGGCCAGCGGGACTTGCTGCCTGCTCCTTTCATACGTTGCTCCCGCACCCAGCTTTGATTCACACAGAAAAAGCCCCAACAGCTAAATAATCTAAATAGGTTTAATTTTTACCCTACCTTTACCTCACTCTGCCTCTGTCTCCTATTGTTCTCCGCTAGATTCAAAACAAACAAAAGAAATATTTTACCATTTCACTACCCACTCTACAGTCAATGGAAAGTATCAGAGAAGCCTGCAGAACAAATTCTTCCTCTGTGAAGCAATTTTCTCCTCTGACTCTATTGCTCTATAGCAGAAACGGGGCTATTTCTCACCGCACCCCAAGAAGGGTGTGGCTACTTCCATTTCTCACATGAGGAAGGGGCAGAACACAGGCAGACACCCCAAAACACTGATTTTTTTAATGCAAAATGCGCCCATGTTTAGGTGCAGCGCGCACCCGAGCTGACCCCTGACAGTCCAAGCCGCACCGCTCCCAGCACGCTCCCCGGTGCAGCCGCCTGCTCCGCCAGCACCGACCGGCCCACGTGCAAACCGCTGGGAACCACGAACCCACCAGGGCTAGCCCCAGGAGATGAAGAGCCCCTTATAAATGCTGATCGTTATTTCAGGCCTGTGAGGCCCGCTCCCGTCGTACAGCATCGGTGTGCTGGCAGCTCTGATCTGGGAGGGGTATGAACTGCCGGGTTTTTTCCCTACGCACTCGCACACACCCCCTTTTTTGATCAGAAATGCGGTTTCACCATTTCACTACCAAAGAATGTTGCAAAAACAAAAACCAAAAAAAAAGAAAAATACAGGTTAAGCTGCCTTTAATCTTTAATTCACATACAAGGAACATATTGCACATGGTAAAGTATAAAGAAAGATCCAAAGTCAGCGGGTTATGCAGACTCTGCCAGACCCTCACTTTCAAAGAGACACAGCCTGGGGAATTACACAAATGGCCTTCCATTGCCCTCTTAGTTTCTTTTTATGGCAAAATGCTTTGCTTTTATCAATTCCTCCCCCTTCTATGAGTCCCAGAGGCTTCGGCAAAACAAAAGGCAGATGCTCCGAACGCACCCTTCTCCTCTGAATGGAGTGGGAGACTCACTCCGCAGGAAAGCCACGGACGGATGGAGAATGCTCTCTCGAAAAGTAAAAGCCAGTCAGCGTGGACAATCTTTCTGCCTGGGTGAAGGAATTTGGCCTCGGCCACAAAAAAAAAGGAAAAAAAAAAAAAAAGAAAAAGAAGGGGGCTGCTCTTTTCAAGCCCCCGTGGGCACTGCTGCATTAAACTGTGTCAGGCTGGAACCGACGGAGGAGAACACGAGTCTATTGTTGGAGATATCCATCATTAATAGAAGCAAAGAGAAAACGATCCTGCAGCAGGACTCTTCCAGGGAGAGGACACAGCAAAGCAAGGGCCAGCTTCTGCTGTGGGAAACGGAGCATCTACAGCGGGGCTCAACCAGACCCCGCGAAGGACGGCCGGCGAGTAACCTCACCAGCAGCTCCCCAACGCCGGCAGCCCGAGAATGTACTGGGTTGGAAGAGATCTCTAAAGGTCATCTAGTCCAACTCCCCCGCAATAAGCAGGAACATCTCCAACTAGGTCAGGCTGCTCAGAGTCTCATCCAGCCTGGCCTTGAATATCTCCAGGGATGGGGCCTCCAACGCCTCTCTGGGCAACCTGTTCCAGTGGTCTGTCACTCTCATATTAAAGAACTTTTTCCCAATGTCTAACCTAAATCTGCCTTTTTCTAGCTACTAATGATCCCAACAGCACCCAAGAAGGGACCGAGCCACCGCCCCGCAGCAGAGCCGGCCAGCAGAGCCCTGGGCAGGGCCCCGCTCCACCCTGGGCCGTGGGACAGAGCCCCCCGCGTCTGTTCCCCGTCCTGGAGCAACCGCTGCCTCGGGTGGTCAGGGAGCTGCCGCCGGCGCACGGCCACCACAAGGGACTAAGCCGCACGGCCAGAGGCGAGGCAAAGGCCTCAGCAGCATGGCGTACCTCCCTCTGCTTGACACATCTTGCCAGACACGCATTTTGGGGGAAAAAACCGCACAAAAGAAGAGGTCTCAATATAGAAACAAAGCTCTCGGCGCTTCCTAGAGCAAGTTTTTCAGTTTTAAATTTCAGATTTATTTTTCCCTCTAACTCCTTTCAGTAGAAAACATTACAATCTAAATTAAATCTGTTGACTTCTTTTCCGACAAAGAAAGATTTTATTCATAGCGAAGTAACATTCGGGTTGTGCCAATCCAAAACAAAGACAAATTTTAAACAGTCTTTTTTTCACCTGATTAATCCTGCTAAATATCCTCTCTCCAATTAAGCAGTGCAATGTTCTTGCCCTGTTTTTAAAAATTGAGCCCAAGCTGAACGTTGTGGGGAGGGAGGGAAGGAGGGGTGGAAAACCTTTGGCTGTATTTATTCCCACAGTTCTAGTTTGCGTTTGTTCGGGTTATTTACTTCGATTGGAAGAAATCGCTGTTACTGCTTTTAGACTGAAAACTGAAATAATGAAAATAGGTAGGATTTTTCATACCTAAAATATTTACTTCAAAATAAAATGGTTATGCTTTGCCGGTGCTGACTAGCAGAGCTTAGACACTTGGCTTTCTTCAAAATTATATTGGATTATTTCTCAGAACAGCGTCAAGCAAGGACACAGAAGGCACACAAGAGAGATTAGCCGGCATCTCAGCCTGGAAACTCAATTTTTGTTCACCGAGCCATGTTTTAGATAGCACACTAACTTACATTTTCTGAGTACTGGAAAAAAAAAAAAAAAAAAAAAAAGAGATCCAGAAATTAATCAATTACCCAACAACAACACAAAAACAAAACCAAACAACGCCAACTCACCCAACCTGCAAACCCAGAACCGGGGTT
>JAAGNO010017655.1:6201-30486 GCA_033439905.1 Ceryle rudis
TAAAAAGTTGGGGTTTTTTTAAAAGGTGTTTTTTTTTTGTAAGTTAAAAAAAGCACAACCTACAATTACCCATATGAAAAAATTCTTCCTTTTCTATATGACTCACTCATTGACCAAGGTGACCAGTTCAAGGAGTATAAAGTATGATCATATAATCCAAGACTGTGGCTAAAATAAATAAATACTGGGGCTACCTGGGGAGGAATCTCATCTGGTTCTTTCTGCTTTCACCAGCAGTAGGTTGAGCATGAAGGGAATTCCCTTCACCGACATCTAATGATGGACTAGGAGGGTGGTGACATCAACAATTGATGCATAGTGGGAAAATTAAAAGATCTATCACCCATGCTGCAGAACCTATTCAAGCCTTTCACACAGTTCAAGAGCTGTAGCTGCTAAAAATTTACTGCTTAGCTAAGGCAAGACAAAATTTAACAGGTTAATTAAAAAATAGAAACCGAACAAACAAAAACCCTAAAGCCTGAGGTTTATCATCTTATTTTTCAATGAATATATATAGAGAAAAATCTTTCTATTAAAGAAAAAAAAAGGGAGAGGGAAGCTTACACAAACTTTTTGGCAATATTAAGTGTTATGGGCTTAATTGTATAATTACTGCCAGCTCATCCACATTTCCTCCTCATCCAGTAACCAGCTTTATTCTGTAAAGCTTCTGCCATCACCTAGTTAGGGAGAGAAGTGATCTTGTGTGGAACTTCCTCAGCTAGCTAAGACCTATAAAGATCCTAAAGAAAATGAAGAGAAGTAGCTTTTAATGAAGGATATATTTTAATCAAGAAGGGGAAGTATGTATTTTATATCTACAGTCTAGAATTGAAAGTAACATCACTGAGCCACAATTATACAGAAAGTCTGACAAAATAGATACTTAAAGCTCAAGACCTTCTAAGTAGTGGAATTTGACTTAGGATAATGTCCACCCTCTTACAAACTGTCATTCAAAAAGCAAAAATAATCCTTGAATTCTTAGCTCATCTTGAATATTAGGGTGTTATGTGCAAGAGAAAGAAGACAAGAAGTGGTATAATACAATGAAACAGGGTCTAGGCAATGAAAGGCCAGTGAGTGTGTACTGAGAACAGGCTGTGGATAATCATGTTGAAAGACATGTTAAGATTGAATAATCCACCACAGAAACCTCATGACAAAGCAAAGAACAGATATTTGCAGAGAGACCTATTTTGATTCCAGGTGATGAAAGGTTTCTTTTTAACAAAAAAACCCCACCTTTTTTATAAATGGACTAAAAAGCCTCAAACTATAAATTATTGATATGGAAAAGAACCAGCCAATAAATGTCTTCATGTTCCTCATTTGGACACCAGTGTTTTCACACAGAGTCTACCAGTTCAACAATCTTAACCCACCAGTAAGATTTCTGCTTTGCCAGGATTAATGAAAAACATCTTTGACAAATGCAGCTGCTAAAATCAAGAAAACACTGTGGTGAACACTCTGACCTTTTGTAACCCTTTGAAAATAAAACATCCTATTAGCAGCCTGTTGGCACATAGCATAATGTATGGCCAGCACAGCTACACAGTATATACCATCAATATGGAAATTGCATATTATTGTGAGACTACACATACCCAACCTTTCTGCAATGACAAATAAGTGTATGTTACCTAAAATATCCAGGTTTTAGCTGCAACTTTGTCTTAAGAACACAATTCTCAGCAAAGATTTGAGATAAGGTTTTTAAAAAGCAACCAGTTTCTGTTTGCAGAAAGTCAATGCTCAGTGTTTTCTGAATGCTCTGTGAGAAGTCTCAAGTAGTAGGCACCCCTGCCTTACCCATCCAAAAATCTTGGCCTGTTTATTTTGTAGAGAGTGTCATAGGAAGTAAATGGCAAATTAATGGCCTCAATATACAATTATCCCTGCTGCTGCCATTTAAAAAAGACACATGCCAACCAAGTTGACCTGTTAGCACCATAATGAGTATTTCAATATACTGAAGTGTTATATATGCTCATATATATTTTATGTATATGAGCATATATGTTATATGTTTATATATATGTTTATATATTCAAGCAGAAAAAAAGGTTTAGTGCTTCAGCAGCAACAAGTCCAGAATATATAACATACAATGTAGGTAAGAAATAGATGCAAGGATGTGAGAATCTTGCTCAGAAGCTAGCAGTGACTTCCTCACCAGGCACAATACTGCTCTGAATGCCAGGTCTTCAGCTATCCTGAAACCATAAGAAAGACCAGCAGGTACAGGTTTTGAAAACAGGAAACAATTCAAGAAATTCTTCTCACAAAGTCTCAGTTCACCCTGACTGTAGATAGCCTCATATCTGCTCTTATTCTTTTATTATTAAATTTAATAAAAACAAAAAGGGGGAGTGTTTTAAAAATACATGATTACCCCATGCATTCAAGGAGTGAAGCTGATGCATGCAGGTGTCAGAAGATTACGGAGTCAATCACAGCTTCTTCCTCCTCAGCAGTTCAGCTTCTATCTAAGAGCTGCACAAGTTTGCATAAATTTCACAGGTAATAAAAAGATGGTGTAGCTTTCACTATATCATCTTCCCTCACCCCTGCAAGTCCCCTACATTACCTCATTCTCTTCACCTCTTAATGCAGCGAAAGATAGAGAAAGAAGAAAAGCGGTAAAATCAGCATGGAAAGCAGTAACACTCCCTGTTTTGAAGTAACAAGGATTTGAAACAAATTCTATAGCAAGATGCCTAGAAATTGCCAAATCTGTGAAGGCTGTTTGCACTGCAGTTTCATCACTTATGATTGCACATAATAAAGCAGAGCAGAAAGAAATAATTTCTATACTTTGCATAATTGATGCAGATTGCAATGGGAAGAGGTTGTCAACACGTCACGGACGTCATAAGTGAAATTAGTCTTGAACTCACTCTCACCCAAAGCATGCCCTGGTATTAACTACATGGTCTTTTAAAACAGGACAATGGGATTCCAAGACAAACTACAAACTCACAGTGGTTTTGCATGCCAATTATCAGGTGATATGAAAAGTTAATATTAAGAATGGTGACTTTCTGAGAAAAAGGAGACCAAGTTAGATAACTACAGAAGCCTGACAGTCTCAGGGAAGCCACTGGAGATAACTGACAAAGCTAATTTATATAACTGAATTATCAAGAGTCAGAAATCTAAGTTAAGGGATGAGTTCAAGACATTTCTTTGTGATAAAACTTTTCAATTGTCAAATCTGAATATCCCAGGAAGAATTAGAATGCCAGTCACCATACAAGTGTCATTACATGCCAGACATACCAGAAAAAAAGCAGACATGCCTAATAATTGCCTTCTAGATTTTTGCATCTTTGAATTCTATGTATTTTCCCAAATGTCTGTCCTTAACAGCACTATTTAAAAAATATAGATAGACTCTGGACATTTCATTTTCACTTCAACTGGTTTGGTCTGTACTTGCATGGAAAAATAATATATATATAAAAAAAATATCTTTTTATTTATATATATAGAAGCTTATTAAAGCTGAGGATCTTTAAGTAAAACCTCCCCAGATTAAATGAGGAGAAATATTTTAACAGATATTTCATTTCAATCTCTTGAAACTTTATCACTGGAATTCACTACTGCCTACTGGCCTAAGGTCTGACTGTACTTACCTTCAAAAAATATTGCAAACTGATCTACCTTGCAGGACATTCAGCGGAAAAGATACTGGGTTCAGGAAGGTTATCTAATGTTCTTTGAGCAAATGAAAGTTTCCATAAGTCATCATACATTTAAAGATATAAAAAAATCAACAACAATCCTGATAGAAGAAAGCCCAAAAACCTAGAGGACCACGTAGCTGCCAGTACCACACACTGGAGGTAGCAGTAGGTAACCATTTGAATTACTATAGAACGTAAGAGCACTGGTTAGTACAAGCTATTTTAAGGACAGTAAGTATATGAAGTTTGCTGCTAATAACTTCAGACTATGTGAAACTTTGCTGTAAAACAGATTTGTCTTGCACAGAGATCTGAAGATACAAATCCTTATTTTTGGATCTCATTGAAAATAGAAACTGATGGGAGCTTGAAAAGATTTATTGTAGGTATTGAGTTTGGTACTTTGTTGTTGTATTGTTTGGGGTTTTTTTGTTTTGTTGTTTAAAAATACGCAGCAGTTCAGTTTCTTGAACTGACCAATAGCCTGGGAAAGAAGCCAGGGGACTGGTGGCACTTGAGCATCTTGAAAAGCATATTGAGGGAAATAAGTTCCATTGGTATTAGAGTTAATTTGGAATGCACGGGTTAACTCAAAACAGTGTAGGGGTTTTAATTCAGTACTAGCAAACTATTAATTCTGAAATGTGTTTGCTTTTAAGCAGAAAAATGAATTTAAAGCAGAAAAATGAATTTAAAGCAGGGTGGATTTGTAAAATGTCTCACACTTGAAGACATACTATGTTTGAAGGTTTCACTACCTCTAGTCACACATATATGGCTTGACTAAATGTTATTGAAGAAAGAGTTTTACTTTTTGTGTTATGTGTAGGGGAAAAAAAAGTGGTAAAATTTAAAAGAATCTAATGAATAAAAGATAGAGTGGAAACATAGGACATATCTGAAGGGCAACATTCTTGAGGTTTTCTGTTAGCTGTCAGAAATGCTGATGTTTGGTCACAAAGGTATTTACAACTGTACTGAACAAAATCACGGCATTATCTCTACAGTATATATTTCTTCTGGTTACAGCTTATAGAATTAAATACCATAGGCATTTTTTAGGCTTACAGGTTGACTTGAATCCAAATATAAACATCGATAAAAACAAATAAACATTAACAGAGTTGGGAAAAGATAACAGAGTCATGGAAAAACTTCAGCAGACTTTAAGTACACTTTAAATAATATACTTGGCAAGAAGCTAGACAACATACAACAACTTTTTGGTACCTACATTCCAGGAACATACTGTTGCTAATGGTTACCTCTGTTCCTTCAATTAACATCATTGCATGTATATCCCCTAGAAAAACTTCAAAATCTAAACCATGAGAAAATGATATCAGAAATTATTATATTCTTACTGAAGATGTGTTTGAGAATTTACTAAAACACCTTTCAGTTTAGTAGTTCAGTACATCTGAGAGGAAGAAGGGCTCCTCCATTGTTGGAATGGCTGTATAGGAGCATATTATGAGAGAAGTGCTACTACTGATAGCTGAAAAGTAACCTTCCCATCCAAATTTGAAACCTAACATTTTGAAAGCTTATGACGCTACATTATCTATTGGGAGAATACTGCATTTTCCTGGGAAAGACCATCTTAATAAAGTGTTCCATTGTGTGGAGCTGTATCAGGCTCTTGAATAGAAAAAGCATTAACTGCTGCCAAGACATTATTGAAAGGAATGTACCAGGGTACTTATTGCATTATTTCATGATTTGGAAAGCTGAAGAACAGATTCAGTCTATTTGAGGAAGGTCCCTTCACATTCCCTCTCTGATTTGGAGCAGTTTCCAAGATATTTTTCTTCACAAGAAAACAAAAACAAACAAACAAAAAAAAAAACCCACACCACAACAACCAACAACAAACAACACTCAAACAGAAGAGGCAGCCTCTTGAGGTCACTTATCCATCTGTATCTGCTCAGCCAGGAACAGAGGTGGCAATGTTCCTTTTTATTCTGAGCCAGACTCTATCCTCAGAGTATTGTGGGGAATTAAAGGAAAATAAAATTATGCCACTAAGCAGCAGTAAGGCTACTGTACAGTGGTATGCTCCTTTCATTCCTGCAGATTTTCAGACCCAGTCTATATATACCTTGTGACCCTTGTTACTGAGCTCCTTGTACAAAAAGCATAACATATCCAAGTGCCAGTGCTGCACAGATTTCCCATCAGCTTAGTAGAATAATATCAATATCTTTCAGACATCCCCTATTTTTGGGTTAAAGTGAGTTTAAATTTCTATCCAAATACATGTTTTCCAAACTCTCATCTTCCTTTCTCTCCTTGCAATTTATGCAGTTAATATTATTTAATTTTTGTGAAAACTTTTTGGTTTGAGTACTTCATACCCAAATACATTCAGGTATCATGTGCAAATACACAGTTTCTGGCCTGCAGAAACTTGAGCAGATATTAATTGAATTTTGAAAGCAGTGAGATTCAGATGCCATGTACCAGAATCCTCTGTGGATGCTTGAGCTGCTGGGCCAGAGAGCTACTGGCATCCATCTGCATGGAGTAATCACACTGCAGATTATCACACTCTCAGATGCTTATTCAACTAGTTAGTAGTCATAAAATCAGCCTCCTTTGTGAGACCATAATGACTGCAGTACTTCCAGACACAGCGGAAAGCTGAGATGTTTGCCAGGGACACAGAAATAGTAAAAAAAGTGTCAATTTTTTTTGTCACAGAGATCAGAGGCAGCTGCTTATCTAATGTGTTTGTGACACATTCTTTATTGATGAGAGTTCAACCAACGATACAACCATTGAAACAGCTTAGAAACAGCTATTGTGAGTTGTCTCACCAGCAGCAGCATTTTTTCTCTCATCTGAACCACTACAGCTTTCCCACTATCTGATAGAGGATCCAAATGTTGAGTCTCATTTAACCCCACACCCTTCATAGGCAGCTGCACTGCGAGTTCTTGCTCAGGTCAGTGCTCCTCAATTCTTACAATCGCAAGCACCTTTAAAAGATCTCTCAGGTAGTGAAACTGCTCTTTTCGCTCTATTAAAACACTCAGTTCTGCTGAACAACACAGCAGCTTTCCTGGGCTTATCTTTCAGAGTTACAGCATTTCCCTGTAGCCCTAATTGTTATCCAACTTAGAAGGGAGGTTGATCCATGCATCTGCACTACACAACTCAAGGTGGAAAAGGAACAGCTTAGGAGGGACAAAAGCTTTTCAAAGAATGTTTATTTTAATAACAATACATAAACACACAAGCAGTGATGCTTCAGAGAAGGCTCTACTGCTTGAGTCAGTAGTGTCCAGTTTACTGAGAAGACCTTAAAACTCTCATAAACTAAGGAATAACAGCTAAAGGAAGGTGAGTTGACCAAAATTACGTGCTTCCCACCTTCCTTTGAATTCAGAGTCATTTTTCTCTCAGAGTAAAATAAAAAACAAAACAAACAAACAAAAAATGAACCACTCAGACTATACAGGATGCTAAAGATTTGAGATAGTATTCTTCCCTGCCTTACATACTCATAATAATGGTACTCATATGATAAACTTACAAAATCTAAGCTAAAGGCTATAAAACTCTACAAAACCAAAAGACCAGCAGTTTACTTTGTAAACTTCTCAGAACTTTTTACTAAATATATATACGTTCTAAATGTATGAAATATGAAAAGAAAAATTATCCTTCAACATAATGAACCTAAATAGAATCTTCTTGTTACTTCCCTGGTCAATGTTTTACTGTATTTATTACGAATGCCAAATTTAGCAACACATTTGACTCAGGCAGCATATTAAACTGCTTCTGATCTTACTTGCCCCCCTATTATACAATATCTAACCCTATCAGGGGTGAAGAGGACAAGCATTCAGAAGGTACATGTCATGAATGGTCACTGCATCGATCCTTTGGCTTGATAACCTGCAGAGCTCTGGTTACGTGACAACAACACGGGACAGGCAGACATTGATAGTGTTAATACCATATGACAGGCATATATCTTCAAGAAATAGAATGCCTTATAGAAAGAATTATTTTTGGACTTCCCCCCCACCCCCTAGATTCTAACATTTAGGAAACTAAAAATATTCTGATTGTGTCAGGTTTTTTTCAAGTGCAACAGTGTGGTAATCACTGAAACACCTCCAGAACACACATGGATACAACTAGAAAGTTGAACAAAGGTAATTTTCCAGTGATTTTTCAGCAGATTAAGTCACTAAGGGTATATGTTCTTTGAAATAGAGAGAGTACAGGTGCCAAACTCTCACTGGAAGTCAACATGAGGTTATACTTCCACTTTTCTGGAAGTTCTATACCCAGAACTGACAAAGGATAGACAATCTGTATGCTGTACAAGCCTCTCTTTTTAAGGCTTCATGTAAACTCTAAAATGTAGACTATAACATATCCAGAGCTTTCTAAAAGTGTTACAAATAATCCTTGCCAGATATTGCTGGATATCCATTGGTAGTCTCCAAACATCAGTGCTCAATGATTAGAAATATGTATTTCAATTTTTAGAAGATAATCTACAGATTAAAGAATCTGTAATACTATTATCTCAAACTCCATGAATTCTCTTCTTAAAATCCATTTAATTCCATACTTGGCTCTTCCTTTAAAACAACAGATAGTTCCCAGTGGTCACATTAGTGAGAATTGCTCAGGTAGTGTGTTATGTACAGCTCTTAAATATTTACCTCTTACACTTTATCTTCTGTGACCTACACCTATCAGAATTAATTATTCCTAGTTGAGCCATGTTTGCTGCTGTTCAGCCTAGTTCTTTCTTCTTAGCAGCCAGAGAGGGTTGAATGTTGCTCCATTCATTTTTATACTTCTTATCAAATTAAAAGGTAAGATTAAACTCTCCTCAGCTTTTTTCCTAAAATTTCTACTACTGCTTGCACATAATGACATGTATTTCTCCTGTCTACCCTGCCTCATTAAATTCAATGTTTAAGTTATCTGCATACGATATGACACTACATAGCGCCTACTGAGTATATATATTGCCCCCTTTTTTTTTTTCCCCTATGTGTGTGCTTGCGTATATCTATAGCAAGAGACAGTGATGGATAAAAACAGAACATCCCACTTCTCTAGCCATTCCTGACCTATTTTCCTTCAACTTCTTTTGCTGAAGTCATAGCAACTTCTTCTTAACCAAGTCTGAGTGTTTAATCCTGTCAAACAACTTTTTTTCTTGCTGTTCTGCTCATCTCTGCTCTGTAGTATCTTGGTACTCTCTCAATATATCCAATGACTCCTTTAGCCTTTTAGCAGTTTTCCCCCTACTCCTCTCTGAAGTCATGCAGTGGCAAAAATCTTTTTATTCATCTTCTGAGTGACGTAAATTAGTTCAGCACACAGCAGCAGCTGCAAACTGAAAGGATCTAGAAGAAATGTAAGGCAAAATGATGACTCACAAAATTAGTGTTGCGCCACTTAGACAGTTGTTAGAATTCTCGGTTGTTCAATCTTAACTGAATGTTCATAAAACAAAAACTACAGACAAAAAAAAAAAAAAAAAGATAATTGTTCCATGACTTTATAAAATAGTCCTTCAAAACAAGCTCTTGGCCACAAATTCATTTAATGAATGAGTGATAGTAAACTCTTCTCTCTTCCACACAGCAGAGAACATTGCAAAACCACTGAGTGGCAAAAAGAAAAATAAATTTAAAAAAATTCTATCAACATATTTCTCACATTTACTGGACCTATACATAATTCTAGTTACAAAAAAAACCGTAAGAAGCACAACTGCAGAGGAGCAGGGTCACACAGCAAGAAAGAATACCTGATAGATCAGAAGAATAAAAATGAAAGTGTACAGGAGCTATTTTGGGAGGTCCCAAGTCCTCTATCCACATTTACAGCTACTCGGTCTTCATACGATACCACTCGCCTGTAGAACTTGCAACTTACAGTGTGATTCTTAATGAAATACATTCAGATACATTCTACTGGCTCAATTTTTTATTTGTAAACCAACACCAGTAGTCAGGAGAGCCGAAATAATTAAAAAATAGCTGTTGAAGGGACTTGGGGAAGATATCAGTCATTTTCCTGCCCACACAGAGTACAGCTGCCAACATAATTTTTTCAAGGCCTGCACTGATTGATATTCTGTAATTCCATAGCAATATTTAATGTATTCCTCGGAAAGTCCTCCTGACACTGCAAATTAATTTCCCTACTGCCATGTAGGAGCATAATAGAAAAGAGTAAAAAAATTTACAAAAAAAAAAAAAAGAAAAGAAAAAAAAGAGAGAAAAGGTGTGTTTTTCCTTTCTCCAGACTGTGCTCACTATATATTTTTTGCACAGCAAGAATATCTTTCCTTTGAGAATTTAATTTTTCTAAAACAACCCCAGCAACCACACTTTCTGTTAATCCACTTAGTCTATAAAGCCGTTCTTGGGAAATACTCTTTAAAAGTGTTTAAACTTCTTTATTTTTAGCCATGTGATGGTACTTTTTCAAGAGCCAAAAAAAATCAAAACCAAAACAAAACAACAAAAAAAACCCGCAACAACAACAACAAAAAAAACCACACCAGATCAAACCAGATCAAACCAGGCTAAATTAATTGCATGGAACTATTTGCTTTATGCCCTGTCTGGGCTGAGATAGCCAAGAAAATTATGAATGTTACTGCTGTTTAACATTGTTTTCTGAGTTTATTATTGTTTAATATTGTTTTCAGAGTTACCTGGGTATTTCTAAGATCCCTTGCACCAAGGTCCTTAAGATTCTTGATTTCAAGAGAGTCAGCAAATCTAATGGACACATTCATGGACAGCTGAAGATGACAGTCTATTATTTACAAAGCCACATGCATATTTAAAGGATTCCAGAGGTATTGAAAAATACGTCTTGAAAGAGTTACACACTATTTGCTTGCACCTCTAGTCCTGCAAATCCAATTCTCATGGTAAATTGGTGGAGAAAACGTACTGGGGTGAGCAACCTTGTAAAACATGACTGTAACTTTTCAGCTTGTCCTGTGCAGGACCCCGCTCTTCTTTAGGGGAGTTACTGAAGCAGACTAATTGCTTTTAGGCAGCAATTATCACTGACTGTATCTTGCTTTTAGTTTTCTAGAAGATTTAAAAGTTTGCTTAGACACAAGTGTAGGAGGCTATACATAATAACTTTTAAAGAAGGGGATGAGTTCACTTTTGGATTTGCACAAAACCAGACATATCTGAAAGAACGCCTTTCAGTAGAGGTCTTGTTTTATATAAGTAACAAAAAAAAAAAGCCCATAAGAAACCAATTAAAACCCTAGCAAAGCCAGAAAAAACATACCTCGTTATTTTAGTATGTTCTGCAATTAACTGATTTGGCCAAGCCTGTCATAAAAAACTAAGGTTTTGTTAATTTAGACCTTTCACTTTGGGTTTGTTTTTGGTTTTGTTTTTTTTTGTTGTTTTTTTGTTTTTTTTTTTTTTTTAAATTTCCCTGCAAGCAAACTGTGTTTCTCTCAAATGTTTCTTTCCCTACAACATCAAAAAGGGCACATATAGGTATGCATGTCTTTAAACATACTCCTATATTAACAGCAATAATGAAAATTCTCTTAAATATTACTGATTCTTAAAAAAGAAAAAAAGTTTAGTATTCTTCAGCAAAACTGGATGTCTGAGCCAACAGCTTCTAAAGGCCACAGTTTTTTAGCACATCACTCAGCTACCTGTGCAGGTTTTCCAGCTATTAGTAGTTAATAATAATATCATTAGAGCTTTTACAACTGTGTAATTAATAGATTTTTTAAAATAGCTCATGAATGATCTATGCTATGAAAAAGTTATTTATTTTAGCCAACATTGCATGCCAAAATTGTCCCATATTTTATCGTAGGAACCAATCAAATTCTAAAAAATTCCCAGAAGACATTGTAAGTAGTAGACAGTGAAATAAATGTTTTATAAAATGGTATAATTCTAAATAACTGGGAAAATAAAAGACAAAACTTGTTCATGATACCTTCACAATCAAAGAAAGGTTTATTACCTTAAGTACCTACAACTACTGAAGAGAAGTTTGTAACATTTTAAAGTTACTTTTCTAAAACACAAAAGTGCATTTCCTAACACCAAATTCTTATTTAAAACTTTCAAAACTTGGGGAATGAAGACCCGATTCACACAAACAGGGAGAAGAGGCTAGGGTAGGGAATGCACAATCAAGAAGCTCACCCATCATGCTGGAAACCCATACTCTTAGCCCTCATCTACCTGACAGCCTATCAAGTTTCCTACCAAGGCAACTCCCCAGCTATCAAGTTTCCTGCTATTCTGCAATAGATGAATTCTGAAAAAAACAAACAACTTTCACTCTCTCACGTTAGTACTGTATATAAACAGGTAAATATTTATTGGCATACAGGCTGGAACTGGATGGTCAAACTATCAACCTATGAAGTATTAGAATACCCTCCCTCAAACTCAATCCTTCTTGTCCTCCTTTCGATATAAACCATCTAAATATGTACTGAGACAGTGAGAGAATGATCCTGTAAACTTCTGGCCAAGACAACAACCTGTGAAGCAAGATGTTAGCATCCCAGTTTATATTCCATGGTTGTTTAACTTTTATACAGAGTAGAGCATGTTTAAGAGAACATGGTGACATTCCCACCCCATACAGAACTCATTCAAGAAAACAGAACATATTTATTCAACTCACAAGCAAAATACAACGTAGAGAGACTTCTAAATACTGATGCATTAGAGGGAAGAGAACAAAAAACTTACAGCTTTTTTTTTTTTTTTTTAATTCCCCTAGATTTTCATGCAAGTGCACAAAAGAAAATGTTTTATTTGGAATGAAATAACAATTACTTATTTCTAACAAATGTTACAGTGTCTTCAACCAAGTAATTAATTTTTTTTTTAATCTTTACCTTAGGACAAAGCTGACTTTCATACATTGTCTTATTTTTAATTTAAATAAAATTTGCACAAGCCTAATATTAAATAGTATGAAGAACTGTCTTGGGCCTCTCAGTAATTTTGCTCTCTCTGTAGCTCAAATACTCTTCTGTACAATAGGGAAAATTTGACCTTATCAAGATTTTTGGAGATAAATGAACATGTAAATAAAAAAAAAAAAACCCAACTACGATTGCAAAGCCACTGACACCATGAGCACTCTAGGAAGCCTTGATTAAATTAACTTTGTCAGCAGGGCCAGAACCTAAAACAAACACACAAAAAAAAGAGAATATAAAACATAAGAAAGTTAACAAAGAGATGAACAATATATTGAATACCTGCACAGTGTTTGCTACCTATCCATCCTCTAGCAAGAGCAAAGATCTATTGAAATAAAAATATTAGACAATTCTTCAACTGAAGATGAGTATATTCAGAAACTGTGAAATTAATACTGAACAACCCTACTTCTAGTATGTAATGTATGTATGTGTATTCCCTAATATGTATTCCCTCATATGTATGTATGTGTATTCCCTAATACACAAATACTTGACTTTTCAACTTTAATTTTTTCTCCATACACTGCATATTCTCCAAATATCTCTATACATAGTATACGTATAATGTAGAAGATAAAAATCAAAAGCCATGGAAGTTGTTCTGCCTGGTTTAGGGTAGCATTTATCCCTCAATATCAAGAATTCAGCTTAACATTTTGACGTCTATCCCATTTACTTTATTCTACTGAAAACACTGAAAAAGTCAGTGGTTTTGAGGCAAAACCAGATGAAGAGCTCATGTGACTCCAAACAAAAAGTAATTTTCACACGGCCTCTTATGAACTGAACAGAAACAAGTAAGAACGGCACAACTCAGTGTTCTACAAGACATTCACAAAGGCCCTAGTTCTGAGAGGTGCTGAAGGTCTCTGGGTACTAAGCACTGCAGGATCAGCCCAAACTTACTAATGACTTTTCATAGGGTAGCAGGGATTAGCCACAATGTGACTCTTGCAGTCATTTGCAGCCTGAATGAAACAGGAAAAACTCCTTTTGACTTTTCAAGGAAAGGGTTTGTGCCTTTTCCTTTTTGCTGAGAACAGCCCCTTTTCTCTTCCTTAGACAAAAAAAAAATGTTTTCTCTCAGTAGGCTTTACTTGGAAATGCTAAGGATGTGTCACCCCCTCCAGAGAATGACAGGCCAACAAGTAGACCTTCTTTAACAGAGGACTAAGTTGTTGTTATACAGCCAATAAAAAACTATTGAGATGGAACCAAAACCATGGGTCCTCTGTCTGTCCAGCTCCCTTCCCAGGCACTAGAAAAATTCCTGACCATGGTGACAGACTGAAGCAGCAGCCAAGAAAACACACAGACATGTCTGCTGCTCCCTATACCTGTCAGACCTTTTCCTCTCCAAGGGAAACATACAGAACAATGGAGTATCTTCTCCTCTCCATTCTGCTTCCCAGGCTATAAAAACAGCCTCACCCCTGGCCACAGCTCCCTTTCATGGGACTGCTTTAACATATATGAAATTATCCACACCTCTATTATTACTGCAGCTACCACTATTAACTAATTACAGTTTGGACACTAAAAATGCCATGTGCCATAACATGAAATTATGATTATTATTTTTTCTTAGAAAATTCTTAATCAAGCCATACAATTAGTATAAGAGAAATGTCATAAGAGATAGTTAACTGGACAGTCTCTAAATTCTGGGCACCAGTATGCAATGAAAAGTGAAGTTTCAGAATCTTGCCTGCCCTCCTTCTGAATGTAGCATCAGAGTTTGAAGAATAAAAAGTGAATTTTGATTGATTCAGCTGCTTACCTTAGAAAACTATATACACAGATGGAATGTGAAACTTCTCAAGAGTATGTCTTGCAAGGTCTTTTTAAGTAAGGTGAGAAATCTTTTAATCTCTTTATTTTTTCCAAGTTGTCAACACTGAGACCTTTAGTCAGTGGCAAGCCTGTTAACTCAAATGAAGTCTTAAAACATTAACAGGCATTGACATTTCAAAGCAGGAAAACAAGACAGTCCAAACAGTCCAAACTCTCAGACTTTGTCTACTCCTCCTCCAGCAGGATCAGACCATTTTCACTGTATAGCCTCAGATAAGTAGTTATCTATTACAGGCTCACAAATATTTTGTTTCTAAGTCCTTGGATGTACAACGAGATTATTCTGAGTATACCAAAAGGAAAATAGTATAGTATCTAGCACCTACCACAGTACTTATCTCTAAAGTCTTTGCCTTTTTTTTTTTTGAAACTAACAGTCCATGCAAAAAAAGAAATAGGGCTTCACCCTCTGTGTGATCCATCCATCAAAACTGGTAGATAGTGTTACATTATCAAAGGAAGTGAGTTTATACCTGCTAGGGTAGAAAGGAAAGAGTATCTATCCTCTGTACAGAAATGAGGAAGAGTAACTATTAGTTAACTACTATGTAAGAAACACTTCAGAGTACTGCAAAGTATCCTCCCAGTCATCACTGCACTTGGATGAGTTGCTGTTAGACTTTAGCAATAGCTTTAGAAGTAGTCAAGGCTACAGAAGCAATAAAAGCTAGAAATACTTCAGTAGAGAGGCTGAAGTCTTTATTTACAGTCCTCAAACCAGCTGAGGATTTGGATTTGTGTCCAGTCACAAATAAATAAGGGCTGAGGCTTCTACCCTAGATGCTGGAGAAGGCCTAGGTAACCCCCAGGGGGAGCAGGGGGACAGACAACAACGACGACACCCATCTTTTTGGGCCTAGTGTATTCATTTATGCACAAGCACACATGCAAGACTAAATCCAACTTGAGCCCCTGCTGTGTGATATGTAGCAACTTCTATATTTCTCAGCAGTATTAACTCTTAGACTGAGAGCACTGGGATTGAAAGAAACACATAACACTGCTAAAATGTGTTTGTGTAAATACTGAGTCTTCCCCAAGCTTTTGTGGCACTGTTGAGGTTTTTTTCCCCAATTAAAAGACTCTGAAAGTAATGTGAATGACTCTGGAAGACCAGGGTAATGCTATATTATTATCAAAGGAAAGATATAACATCAGCCTGACAGTTTACAAACATACTATTCAGTTCTACATGTAAATGAGATCACATACACTAAGCAAATAGGTTCACTATTCAGAATAATTCCACTCTAATTCACAGATTATCTCATGAGTAGATGGTAACAGACCAAAAAATACCTACCAAAAAAAAAAAACCACAACAAACCACAAACTTTTTATTCCCCCAGCTAACCCTTTACATAATAAACTGGCTTTATGTGGCCACAACTTAGAGGAACTTCAATTGCAAACTTGACATTGCAGAGAGCAAAGTGTAAAGGTTTTGAATGGTATGGTTGTTCAGAGGAAGTCTAGAGAGTCCCCCTTCCCATCACAGACATCAACTTAACTAATTCTAAGGAAACTGGTCATTATGCAAATGAATTCAGTCCTACGATTCGTTATTGCCTCTCACACACTGTCCATATGAGCTCTGAAAATAGCAGCAAGCATCTGCTCTGTGCAGTCTGCCCCATCAACTTTCCTTTTACTATTTGTTTCAAAGAGTCTTTTAATAAATTTGTGGTTCTTGACACCATAATTTATAAAAGAGTAAAGCAACATCATTTGAACAAGACCACTGGCTCAGGAAAATAACATTTCTGGTAACACTTACCAATGGACTATAAAAAAAACTTGCTGGACAAGTTAACTACTCTAGTGATATATTTACTTTGTATTAACTACTCTGTGATCTGCATTGCATGTTTATATACAAAGACCTCTACTGTGTGTTCTGTCTGATATATTCAAGATGTAACTTAATCTTCTGCTCATTCAAAATAGTTATTTTAAATGAAAAATCAGTGCTGTTATTTAATAAAGCTCATTCTCCCACTTCTAAAGTAGTTTGTCATGTCTATTTTAACTTTTGAGGCCATGCAACATCACACCTTCTTAAATTTTAACGAGGCAAATACCTTCCTCAGCAGGAAGGGAGTACATTCATTTTTTAAGAGTGAAAAGCTAGACAACTTCAAGTTTGCTTGGGCATTGAATGCAGACAATTTTAATATCTTAGCTAGTTGAGACAGTAAACTCTTAGTATTATGAAAAGTTTGTCCACACCACAACAAAGAAGGAAGTTTCAAATAAATAACAAATTATTTCTTTTACCTTCTCTTCGTTTTTGTGATTTTAAATGTTTTGGAGTGTGTATTTTCAGCTTTGTATATACAAAACTGTAAAACAAGTTAGAAAAAAGGCTAAATCTGCCTATCCCTTCTAGTTTCATAATTCATTCCTAATTCAGCCAAAACCAGGTAGGCATATATGTCCAAAATTTGAAGCTTTTAAAACCCACTGTAACTTGAATGGAAGTTTAGGTATAGAATCTTATTTAACTCCATTTTTAGGGAATTCTGACACAGGAACATAATTAAAATGTACACCGACATGGGAATTTAGGCAATTCAAAGCACTAACAAAAATCCCCCAAACCCTAGAAACATAAGGATATAAAACTCAGTGTCCTCTATAATTGAAGTGAACGTTGCCTACTTGAGTTACCATCAACTGGTGAGCTTTCAATACTGTTGAATAAGCAAAAATGTGGTTTAAAAAAAAAAAAAAAAAAAAAAGAGTACTGGAGAAAATACTTTATTTATTCTAATGCTGTTAAAAAAAAAAAATCTTAGCTGTAGTTATCCCAAAGAACTGTAAGATATTTTTGTTAAATGATGAATTCATAGCAATAAGAGATGTCACCTAAGAAACTCTTGTTTATTCTGAAACATTAGCTAGGAAATGGGTAGAGCAGGTATAGTTTGGCTTAACACACCAGGTGTTCAGATTATTGAAAATTTTAACAGAAAATAAAATTACTTTTTAATCAGAAAAAGCACATGCATTTTCATACCTTGTTCAGATTTAACTGGAGGTTGGGGTTTGGTTTTTTTGTTTTCCTAATTTCTTTTTAAATAAAACAGTATTATTTACTGAAGTAACAACTATGACCCATGAAGGCTAAGGTAACTCAAGCAGCAAGGCAAAGAGTTTTAGAGGCAAAGAAAACAGCATATGCTAAGATTCAAGAAAATGATGTCAATGTAGAGTTCTCCCTTCATGGACCGACATAATTTATGGTCCTTTCAAAATGTAGTTATTGCTGCCCTGAACATAAAAACTGAGCTCTGAACATACAGCCTTAGAATAAGGCTCCATCTTAATAATAGAATTAATGAGATTAGAATGGGCCCTCAAGAAGTTTTAATAATGCATTTCTATGACTGTTAACACACACTGTGCCCTTCAAGGAACAAATATCCAGCTACATGTGCACTAAATACATATAGTAAGAAAAAATATGTACTCACAAAAGCAGACCATATTTTATTACAGGATGTAATTCTTTTCTACTACTCTGACTAGATCACAGAATCAAGGGGACACAAGAAGAGTTAAACTCTCCCATTGTTATAGTTGAATAGCTAACACTAACATAGTCCTTTAAAAAATAATGAGATACAGAAACCGAAGTATTAGTTAGCTCAAACAAGGATGACAACACAACTCTCAAACTTAAGAGAGGAATCATCCTGGAAAACAGCAAGAAATATTTCAAATCATGTTCTTTTTTTCACCTCTGCCTCCTCATTAGTATGAGTTGGAGGCTCTTTCCTCCAGCAGCAGGAGCCAAGCTCCCAAGCAAGGGGCACACTTTGTTCTGTGCTCTTTCAGGATATGGAATCCCTATCCTCTAAAAATAAAAGAGTTAAAACTCTCATCCCAACTCTTTGGCTGTATGAGAAAATTTCCAGCTGAACTCACATCACTAAGTGCTATAGGGTTACAAGTTATCCAATCATATGTAAATAATCAAAATACTGAAGATAATGAATAGTCTAACCAAACATAAAGTTTATGTGCACTTACTCCCAGAATTCCATCACTGGAGAAGTGGCATTTTGTAAAGAGACTTGACTGCAGTTGCTCATATTAAGTTTTTGAAATTCCACACAGTTTTCTATAAAAGAACAAAAAAGAGTTTGCTATATTGACATAAGTACATTTCTTCTTGCGCAGCTTCTAGTTTATGCATCTTGTAAAGCCACCACTCTATAATACATTTTCTCTGCACGATTGAAGGATTTCTGGGTACACTAAAATGCCACAGCTGCTACTTCTGCAACAATATGTTTTGATCAGTGGATCACAGGCCTATCCCAGGAGAACACCCATGCAGTATGCTACATTCTCCTATAACACTTTCCAAAAGACATAGTTGCAATGGTAAAGGCCAACAAAACCATCTGAGGGAGAAGACACACACTGTGAGAAATTGAGGCAATTGATTGGGAATTACAACAGACTCCAACTGCTGGAACAATTGACTTATGAAACACTGCCAGCAAGTTTCTACTTTGCCTTAATATGGCAAGTGAAAAGTCACACTGGCTTATGAATATCATGTCCATTACAGAGAAGGGAGATCAGAGCAGCTCAACATTTTTGAGTTGACACTTAGGATTTGAAGGGCAATTATCACTGGCAAAGCTCCTTTGCAGGCTTGCCAAAATTGATACTGAAGCCTTCCATATCTATTGGCCCCAAAACTAGTTTGCCAACATAACCCAAACTGCAAGATTTCAGATAGCTTTGGGTGTACTCAAAGAACAGGATAATGACCAATTAATAAAACCCATGATGGTATCATTGGTACATTATTTGAAATCAGACAGTAATATAAGGAATAGTTGCAAAAATGTCATGAACATGGAAATAAGGACATTGGAATGTATGCTTCCCTGTAGATGTTTCTAATCTTCAAATGCAATAGGCACAGCATTACAGATAAAGCTACCAATGAGAGAACAGATGCAGAGCCCTATACTGCAAACCATTCTGATTACACACCTCTTTTTTCATGTAAGAGACTACTTTGCATGCAGTGAGGACTATTTATGTGACTAGACTTTCAGAAGTAGCTTGATGAACATTATCCCTCAACATCTGGCATTTAAAAGAGTGAATCCAAAGTTCCACATTTAATCTTTTCTTCTCCATTTCAACTCCTCCTGAGTTAATTGCAGTGAAAGAGCAAGATTGTAACCTGTCATCAGCTCTTCAATAGAATTCACTTACTGTTTTCAGGGAGAATAGATATGATTGCAAATGAGAATCTTGGGATTTAGACAGAATATCTTAGAGAATTAAAATCTAAAGTCTTCTTCTGCTATCTGACATTATATTCTGCAGGAACAAATGCTTATACAATGACTGAAACCAAAAAAGGTACAAATAAGTCTTCATTCCAGGATCTCTTTACCATGGTGTAGCACAATGTGACTGGCCCATTTCCACAGACGTTTCTACCAGAATAGTTTTGTCCCTGACATTAATATACTAATTACGTAGGAATATTTCTATAGCAATAATTGCTACTGAGGTCATACCTGTATTCCATTCATGCCCACAGGTAGCCCAAGGAAGCTCTGTAGTAAAGCAGTTAAACAAATAGAAGATAGCCCATGCTAAAATGATGATGTAATATACATTGAGATGTGCCTCTATAACTTGGGTAGCATACCCAATGCCTAGAGGAAAAAAAGAAAAAAAAAAAGAAAGTGAGACAATAAAAAACTTTTACTTTTCAGGTAATTAAAAACCAAATGCTTAGTACATTAAGTACATCTTAACTTCATTTTTGATACAGTTTATATTATTTCACTTCAAATTTAAGGCATTCTTCTGTAGTAGAACACAGAACAGTTTGTTACCTTCAAATAGAGGGCAAACTTTCCTCCAGCATGTAATACCTCCTTCACTAGTAAACTGTCCCAAGGCTGTCTCCAAGAAAAATACTGGTATTCCACAGCAAATAAAAAAAACCACATAAGGGATGAGGAAGGCACCTACAAGCAAACATTGAGGAATTTGTTATAATGAATACAGTTCCAAGGTAGTATAGTGAGAAATTAATTTTCTTCATAAAAGAAGGATCACCTACTAGCCACTTCTCAGGTGTTATGCTGAAAGTGCAGAAAGCGTTTACTCTTGGCCCCAAATATCAAAAGTTAACCTGTAAGCCAGTGTCATGGACTAAAAAAAGACTAGACCAAAGTTCCTCAGTATAGACTAGATTCTGTTCATGTGTCTCAAACACTGAAAAGATCACAGTCTTGCTCAGCCACATGGTTCTGCTCCAATAATCACTAAGGTTGTCCACACTATCTTCTCTTCCTTGCTTTTCACAGAAAAGCAGAGATAAATAAGTGTTACAGAAATTAAATGCTCTGTATGCTATATATTTTAAAATAATGTCCTTTGTATGTACTTGGATAAACCTGATGACAAGGATCATGAAAACAGAATGAAATAAACTTTAAAACTGCTTACAAGAACAAAAAAGCAAGGCTTGGCCTTATCAGCTAGAAATATTACTGTGTAATCATAGGAAAATAGAAAGCATCAACATTTTTGTTAGATGCTGACAGTAAACTCCAGTATAGATAATAAATAGTGCAATTCACTGCTGAATCATTGTATACAACAATGGAAAGAACCTCATGTCTTATCAACATATAGCAGAAGTATTGTATTATTTAATGATTGATTACGTATGGCCCCTAAAGAACATGGCCATGAAGTATGCCCAGGTAAAGAAATGAGATAAAATACCTATGTTAAGCATGTCACTTGCTAATAAAGTAGATGGTAATAATAAGGGAAAAAGTACAAAACTCATCCTGACATTTTTACTTACACCAAGAAACCTTTACTGGTTTAACCAGTCAGACTAGCACAGCAAAGTACCGCACAGAAATAATTTATCAGAAGTTGTAGGAAAATTAGGAAGTATTAACTAAGTTAGTAAAACAAAGGTTAGTACAACATAATGTGTTGTATCCAGGCCTCAACCTACTTGCTCCCAAACAACCAACCCCTTAACACTAATTAACTTCATTTAAAGCTCCCATTGAATGATGAAAGCATCCCACCATTTTACTCCGTTTCAAATCAACACAAGATATGGTAAACACACAAGTTTTGGTGGATGCAGTTTTTCCTAGGAAAATGTGTTTTATAGTGCTTCCCATCACTGCATACATTGATCAGCTCTTTACAGCTATAGTATCATTTCCTCCCTTCAATGGGAGTCCTGAAGATCAGTGTGAATGTTAATGAACATCACCTTAATAGCTATCTCTCTAATACTAAATATTAGTCAGCATATTAACTGTGAACAAAATGTTTATGAATATAGTTCAGGAAAAATTCTGCAACTACAATGCAAATATTACAACATAATCCCACTGATGATTTTAAGAGTTCTAAAAATTCTAATCATACAAAGAAAATAATTTTCCTAAAGAAACCACTAAATATCCGTAAGAACAAATTAAAATCATACAAACTTATGCCTACACTACCTGATGTGACTCAGGATAAGTACCAGAGAGAGCTCAGACCTCAGAAGTTCTCTATAAAACTGCTTCTAGACTATGCTTCTAGATTATGTATCTACCAAGTTATTTCATAACTAGCTCATAAGTCTTCCTATTGTCTTCACTTACCACACACTAAGTCTTTTTCAGTATTTACATCTGCTGTATCAAACTCTGGTCTAATTCCAGCAGGGCATTTCAGGGAGTTACAAAAACACAGGTCACAGACCAAGCACTCTGAATAAAATTGAGCTCAGTGGCAAATTTCCCATGGTGCCAGGACACAACCAATTAAACCACACACATGAATTCTATTTGTAAAGAATAGAATGGTGATTAAGTATGACATTTAAGTAATTACCCTTTCACCAAATCACCCAAAAACATGGTTAGAATTTTTGTTCTACCTAATATTATAGCTTTAGAAGCGGTAACATCGCATTTTGACAAGATAGCACATACGTACAGATGGGCATATAATAGTTACTGTATGAACAAGGAAATCTTCACTATATACTGAAAAATATTTCTATCTTTTCCTCTGCCAAAATTTCTCTAGGGAAACTTTGACAGTCACCAAGAAACTGTTCTGCATTGCATATACAGCATATTAATATTTATGTACTAACAGCAGTACTTGGTAGCATCATTCTGAAAAGAGGTGAATTCTTGTGATCTTAGTTTTGCCAGAGTACAGATATACAAAGAAAGGAGCTACAAACCACAAAACTACCTTCCACAGTAGTGTTAACCTTATAGAAACAGCAGAAAATGGGCCAAACCTATTCCTGAGTTCAACCAACCATGCCTAGTTCTGGAGGGACAAGGGAAAGAAATTTGGCACAGTGTTGTTAGCAAAGGAAACCATTAAAGAACAGATATTTGCACAATGGGCATGGAACAGATGATTTTTCTCCTAGCCTATATGCTCACAGTAACACTGATTCAGGCTTTAAGTGGGGACAATGGTGAATCCAGTCCACAGAGTTCTAAACTAAATTAATTTACTTTTCTTTCCTCATTGCTTCATAATTCACAGCCAACATGCTTATTCTTAACTGTCACATAGCTTACATAGTTTATACTTAACTTTAACCAATATGTGCCACATGTTATACTTTTGCAGAAGTTAAGCGTGTTCTTTTCTCTCTCAAATAACATTCTTATTCTAAATTTTATAGGGTTTGCTCTCTTCTTTGAGTAACAAGCAGCTTTTACATCTTCCCCTACCCTACTGTAATGATTTGGGAATTAACAAGGAAAAAAAAAAAAATATGGTAAAGAAATTTTGATAAGACAAAGAAAAAAAAAAGTCATTTTTTTTAGCATTATCAAAACAAACTTTCATCCTTTCCAAAGTACACCACTATAAAAAATAAAATGCTACATTGTCCTCTACATCAGACAAACAAGTGTATGCTTGGGTCTGATATTAAGATACAGAACAAAACACACAGTGTACTACTATAACAGAAAAACACTGGCTTCTCCTGCATGAAAAAAAAATCTTACAGAATAAAATATGTCAGTTTCTTAACAGAAAAGAAACTTGTGGAAGTAAAGCCACACAATATTTAGGGAGGAGGAAAAAAAAAAATAAAAGAAAACAAACAATTAATTTCTCTCAGTTGTCATACTTCCCTACATTCACATACACTGAAATCCCAAATAGACATCACTGATTAGGGCAGGAAATTATTGTAAAGCATTCTTAACTGTTCATTTCCTACATATTTATAGTGAGCTGCAAATCAGCATAGATACCATCTTACCTCCTCCATTCTTGTAGCAAAGGTATGGGAATCTCCACACATTTCCTAGCCCAATGATCTCCCCTGCCACAGAAAGGACAAATTCAACCTTATTGTTCCAGTGACCTCTTTCATGAACTTTCTTATCGTTGCTGTGAACAAGGTTGGTACTTGAGGCTTCTGGGTCCAAAGCATCTTCTGGCTTGCCATTAATCATAGGAATAGTCTTTTCAGCTGTCATGACTGTTCAGCCTAAGAGAGAACAAAAGAAAACATACAGATGTTTTGAGTCACCTGTTACTAATAATCCTCAGAGACTAAAGAAGGCACTCAGCATATCATTGGTTTCTTATCACCTACATAAATTTTTAGGTGACAGTGAAGGATGCAACTCCATAAGGCTGGAAAAGTTGTCAAGAAGGAAAAAAGGAAGGGGG
>JAAGNO010017656.1:10200-26906 GCA_033439905.1 Ceryle rudis
CCTCTCCCCGGGAGATGCCCAGCTGGCTTTTTTTTCCCGCATGTAAATACAATACACCCCCCTCCCCCCCCCCCCCCCCCAAATTAAAATTATTATTCAAACTGCTGTCACATTTAACAAGGCTTAGCATTTGGGCCTGCGTGCATTTGGTATGTCAAAAGGTGTGAAAAAAAGGTCTTTTATGTTACGTTGGTTACCTCTGTTCATATTTTCTTCCTTCTCCTTGTCGTGATACTTCGACGTAGCGTGACCAAAAAAAAAAAAAACCACAACAACAAGTTCCAGGCTGAAAGAAAGAAGTGAGAGAGCACAAAAGTTCCCCATGCAGACGTTAGGTTATGAACGCTTGTTCTGCTTTATGCATTAAGAGCTGAAACGGAGGGAAGGCAGCCATTTCTGTGTGCAGTTGCCTCTATTGAGCAATGCTTAACAAAAGCACAGTGCACGCTTTCCTGCTTCTGTACAGCTGAAGTAGCGTGAAATTAATTGCTAAATCGCTTCTTCAGCCTTCTATAAAGCAGGGTCTGCATTGGGGGAAATTAAGTATTCAAAAAATTCTAGCTGAGATGATACGAATTGATCCTATTTGATTTTTTGGTTGCAGGTTGTCCTGTTCTTTTCCAGTGCAGTTCACGAATGCACAGTTCACTGAGAGGTAATTTAAGCCTGTTCACAACTGGCTTGCTTCTCTGTTGCTGCTTGTGAGTCTTACAGAAATAGTCCAGAAATCACAACTTAAAACTAGCAAACCAGGAAACAGATCAACAGCTCAATCTACAGATGTTCGGAATTATACAAGTGGGGAGGCTTTTTTTTCAGTAGCCGGTGGCGGTTTTCTCTGCCATGATTTTATCTGGTTGCTTCTGAATCATATGGATTTTATCTTTTTTTTTTTTTTTGCACGCACCTGTTCCTACGGTGACTCAATCATTTAAATGTACGTTGTTCAGATATTAGAAAACAGTCTAATCCCAAAACTCTCATGTTATTCATAGGTGTGTCACTATAAAAACTCTTCTGTTTTACCTCTTTCCAGTCACAGTCTATATGGTTTTTCTATATTTTCAGTGATTTGAGTCCGTTTGGGATCTTGTTGGATAGCACTACATCTGTCTAAATGCACGTTGAATTCTGTGCCACCCTCGGAACACATAGTCCTGGCCATGGCAAGACAATGGAGACACAGCAATTCACAGACCCATAAACTGAAGCGGGTTGTCCTTTTGGGAGTCGCTGTATGACAAAACTTGTTTGCTAACAGAGAAGCCTTGCTGAGTAATCCCATTTGCCTATTTTCTCTGCAAAACAATCCCTCCACACCCAAAACATAGTGTGTGTAGAGAATGACACATTCATTTGCTAAAGTCATATTAAAATTGGCAGAAAATTTGCATTGCTGCCATTTTCCAACTTAGCTTGAATAGTAAGCTCATCTTCAATGACACCACTGCTCAGCACAGGATGACTGCCAGCAGTAAACTCAGACTAAGAATGGTAACTGAAATATTTATTCACTAGGATAAGTTCTGGCTACACATGGTTACTCTCTGCACATGCATTTCCAATGTCTTGTTTCCTTCTTGGCGTTATTTCTACACTGCCTGTGATATCCATTCAGTATTTCTCACAGAGCACCTATGCTTCGCAGCTTTGTGCTCTCTCTTGGAAGTGAGAAGGGCACCTCTCTCAGTCGGAGAAGAAAGTTTAAACCTGAACTTCCCTAATACTATATGAATGTCCCAATCCCCATCCTTACCTGACACCACCAGCTCTTTCCTAGAGTGTGTGGTGTTTGCAGACACAGTGGCAAGGAAGTATGTAGTTTATTTTATTAACCTGGTTAAGGTGTAGGCTAGATCCAGATCATTTGTTACTCTGAAGTGCCAGCCCTGGGCTCCCTCCTCTATCACTGCATAAAGTGTACATTCAAGTCAAGCCCAAAGAATGGCCAGTGTGATTTTGGCATCTACCAGTCAAACCATTCACTGTCAGGACTTCAGGACTGGAATATTCTGGAATATTGAATGTTTTGTGAATGCTGATGCATGCCATCAACTCAGTAGGTGCAGTAATACCCAAGGCCGTGTTGTGATCTACCTTGGAGTGAACGAGCTCACTAGGTGTTCTTCTTTTTTATTAGTGCTTACAACCACCACACCAAATTTCACATGCCAAGCAACATCCTGTGCTAATAACATTTGCTCCCATTACCCCCCCTGTGAGAGATTCTGCTGACCAAGATTTGAAGAAGAAAACTGGCATCAAGAAGTCACTTCGAACCAGCCAGGCTACAGATCTACTGTGTAACCATCTATGTTTTCAACACTTATGTTATTTTCAAAGGATGTAGGAATCCTGTTTCTGCCCTGAAAGCAAGAGAGACTGTGCCATTTCCTGGGGAATTTTTCAAAGACTTTAAGTCAGGCATATCCTTCTCGCCAGAACACATGCTTTTGTGGAAGCTGTTAGTCACTTGTGTTGTCCATTTTATCATGGGAAAAAAAGTTGCACTCCATGATTATTTTATAAATATATAAATGGATATAAATAGCTCCTATTTGGAGAACAACAACTTCTGTTCCTCTGTGAAAACTATACACAAGAAAATAAATTATCTTCTTGAGATACTTGCTAGATCACAGATTCACAGAATGGTAGGGGTTGGAAAGGATCTCTGGAGATCATCTGGTCTAGTCACCCTACTAAAGCAGGTCCACCTACAGCAGGTTGCACAAGACCACATCCAGGTGAGTTTTGAAGATCTCCAAAGGAGACACCACAACTTCTCAGGGCAGCCTGTTCAGGGCTCCATCACGTTCAGATTAAAGAAGTTTGCCCTCATGTTTAGGGGGAACTTTCTGTGTTCCAGCTTGTGTCTATTGCCCTTGTCCTGTTGCTGAGTGTCACTGAAAAGAGACTGGCCCCATTCTCTTGACACTCACCCTTTAGCCATTGATGAGATTGCCTCTCAGACTTTTCTTCTCCAGGCTAAACAGACACAGGTTGTCTCACCCTTTCCTTGTGAGAGAGATGTTCCAGTCCCCTCATCATCTTTGTAGCCCTGCGCTCAACTGTCTCCAGTAGAGAGTAGTAGTACTACAGATGTGGCCTCACTAGGGCAGCGTAGAGGAGGAGAAGAACCTCTCTTGACCTGCTGTCCACACTCTTTTTAATGCACCCCAGGATACCATTGGCCTTCTTGGCCAAAAGAGCACTCTGCTGGCTAATGGTTAAGTTATTGTCCACCAGGACTCCCAGGGGGTGGGAGTTCTAATGGAACTGAAACAGAACTCAACAGATCTGCTTCTCAGCAGGTCAACCCCTAGCCTGTACTGGCGCATGGAATCCACCTTTGTTATTTCTTATGATCATGCTGTCAATGTAACCAGTTGGATGATTTCCCCATACAGCATCCAAAACAGATTTCCAGCTACAGCTGTTCTTCATGGGCTAGAGAAAGGCAGGTTTAGTCTCAGTGGACTGTACATGGGCCACACAAATATCTAGCCTCATCATTTTTGCTGTCTTTCATTTATGATATCAATAGCTAGGAAAGAAACAGCTCCATCTCTCACGTCATCAGAAAAGAGTGTGAAGAAGGTAGGGCAAAATGTATTTTGCTAGTTATTTTAATAAACTGTACTACAGTTTTACCCATATGCAGGGTTGGTTTGGGTTTTTTTTTTCCCAAAGCAATAAAAGTCCAAGAAGTTGCCAAGAGCAGATATGGTATTCCTTGAAACACTTAGCAGGTCCAAGAGTTCAGGAGTTACAAAGACTTTCAACCAGCTGAAGCATTAGAAACTTTCTGTTCCAAAATCTATGTACTGGAATGGCTTTGCATTGAGCTTTCCCATAACCTAAACAAACACTGTGGCCAGTGAGCATTAAACCATGTCACAGTTCCATAACATCTCCTAGGTAGTCAGACTCGTTTGAAGAAAATGACAATCTCCGCAGCTGGCAACAGCATAAATAGTCACTGGGGTAATGGGCAAATCTGGGTTCAGTTATGTACATCCATCCATTATAGGTTGTAGTTCTATTGCCTGGCAGGTGATGCACTGTTTACAACTACACTATTACAGTTGCTACTGGAAGAGGCTCTGATTTATATATATGTTTATATATTCTTCTTCTGAATTTCTGGTGGGGGTTTTTTTTGGTGCTTTTTTTCTTTTCTTTTTTTTTTAAGAAAAAAAGAAGTTAAAACTAATGTATAACATCTAGGTTTCCTAACAAAGGGCTCTGCTCACAGCTGCCAGCCTGAGAATTCCCAGCAGGGTGGAAGTGCCTGAAACCAGAGGAGAGCTCTGCTACAAAAAAAAGCCTCTGAAAGCAACTTCTGCAGCTGCACTCACCAAGATGCAAGAGATGACCTCTCCCTGACAGTTCAACAGTGCAGAGTGGCCAGGCAGAGTGAAGGTTCTTGCCCTCCATCCATGAAACGGCCTGGTATGACATGAAACAAGCTGTCAAATGACCGAGATCTGCCAAGCACAGTGCATGCTGCAGCTGAGCTGGGTGTTGGCAGTAGAAGCAGTTGCTTTCTGAGCTGTGGTATCCCTTAGGGACATCATGAACATTTTAGAAACTTTCAGGCTTTCTGGGGAACCAGTGAAATGCAAATGAGTATAATATGTCTTTATGTGTAACATGTAGACAACAACGCAGATCAGTGGCGAACAACTGTTACCACCCTGTTGGCACTTGAGTGGCACGCACAGAAGTACTGGGCTTCTGAGGGCAGATGCCATAGTCAGAGACAAGGCCCACCAAAGAGATATCTCCGAATCCCAGAAGTTAGCACAATAGGGAAGACCAAATGAACCTAAATCGTACAGACAGAAGGAAGATGATTTAGGGATTTGGGAACTGGGCACCTCGTCTCACTGATGGTTATACTGCAGCATTCCTAGTCGTGTATAGGACCTGGGGTGGACAATACAGATTGACTAAGAGATGTGCAGTAGGCAGTTGTGTGTTCTAGCTGATTCATCCCACTTCAGCTTACTTCTACACCTGGTCTAATGTTAGTCCTAGAGCTGTCCCTCAAGAGTATTTTGTGCAGCCATGTGTAAATGAGATCAGTCCTCAAGCTACTTTCTTTCAAGGACTAAGCTCAGCTCCATCTTTATCTGTATTAATTAGCTCAGTGCTCAAAATCAAGACCTGTGTTGCCTTACTTTTAAATAACTTTCAGTGTGTGCAGGTAATTTGAGTTACCATTAATCATTAGTTGTGATTAGAATCAGTCAAAACCTTGGGCAAGTTCACCCTGTTCCTTTCTGCACTTTGATCGACACACTGAGAACATTGCAGCTCTATTTTTAAGGTAATATTCATGCCAACAAGCTTTAATACCCAAGTTATGCCCTAGGCAACTCAGCTCCAGCTCAGCCAGACCGGACAATCATTATATAAGGAAGGATTTTAGTGATCTGATCTTATGAATCCCCAAAACTGGAATTCTTCACAGACAGCCATCTGTGTAAGTCAAAATTAAAAATGTTCAGGCCATAAGAGATTTACTTCTACAAGACCTCCTGCCAGCTGCAGAGGGAAGCAGAAGAGAAAGTAAACTGAGATTCTAAGTCTTGTTCCCCCAACTATCCCCTCTAATGGGAACTTGCTATCTTGATTCTTGCTCTTCCGTCAGTGAGGTAAGCTCCCCAGGCAGTGTGGTGGATCATAGCCCACTTCCCAGAAGCACAGCCCAGCACATCACCACTGCCTTTCAAACAAGCCCATGAGTCTGCTTCCAAATGACCTTCCCTTGTTTTCAGAAATTCCATCTAAGCCCAGAGAAGATGTCTCTGTCCCATCCTTCTACCTTCCCCTGTCTATAAAGAACCTCTTCCTCAGCACCCCCCGCTAGCAAAGCAGCTTCCCTGGAGACTTCACATGTCTCAAACCAACTTCCCATGTGCCTTTCTCTTATGGATTCAATTTCATCTATATGTACATGAATATGTACTTTCATATGAAATATGAACTTCGGATTCCTCCAATTATTTTTTATTCTCTTGAGAACTTCCTCATCAATGTGCTTTGATGCACCATATACAAAGTTGAGTATTAGCTGGAGCAAATCACTGTGATAAGTCACACACTGTAAATTGCATGTATTTATGCTGATCTATTGCCCATGTTCTCACAGGAAGTTCTGATGTTCAGTCCCATCCCATACTAACACTCAATCTGCTCAGGCTGGTTTTTCCTCAACAAATTCACAAGACCTGTTATCCCTCTCCCTGTGATGCCATCCAAAGGTTTTGCAGCTAAAACTTCAGTCTGAGAACAACTTTGCGTCTAAGTAGTGGTTACCAGCACATATAAAGCACTACCACAAAATTAACCAAGCAACAAGACTGGAAATGAGAAAACGATCACATAAAGGAATCATTTCACCATACAGTCTCCCTACAAACAGATGTGAAACTATGGATTTCACAGTTGCAACAAAAGAACATTTTGTTCTGAGACTGCATTTGGGATATGCAAGTTCTGGCAGGAATTATTTAGCTTGAAACAAGTGAAGACAAATTAATAGAGTTTCCATTGAATATGCCAGGACAATTATTTTCATCTTGCTTAAAAATATTCACAGAATGTACTTCAAAATAACATCACAAGGACTGACTTGAAGAAAATGGTGCAAGCAGAACAGAGGCCTGTAGATCAGGACACGTACATGGGTTCACTGTTGAATTTGGCCTTGCAGGCAGCAACAGGCGGTTGCTGTGAAAGATGTAGCTGGTCCTTACTAATACTTTAATAAAAGGAAAACTAGGAAAGGTTTATGGCCATTTCTGCCCTATTTTCTCTCCTTCCCAAAGCAACATTTTATGAGCTGTAGGAGGGCAGGGGGAGGCGGCATGACACTGAGACCAAGCACTGCTACTGCTGACACAGATTTCCGCACTCAGGACACTGAGTCATGGTGTGGGGGAAGCTGTTCTGCAAGGCCAACAGCATTCCTGATGTCTCAGAAATAGTTCCTTATCTCAAGCTACAGGAACAAGTACAAACCAGCTAAGTTCTGATTAACAAAAAATCAAAATCAAGTCAAACAAAACTTTTATGTGAGGCTGGAGAGAGTGTGATCAAGAAAAAAAAGATAATGTAATGACAGAACAGCACTAATGTATTTGCATTTATGAATACGATACTTAAAATTTTCTAAGCATGTGCAGTTATATAACAGAAAAACTTACTGAAATAAACCCAGAGCAGTACTGTTAATGCATTTATTGTGATGTTAATTCATGCAAGTGCTGAACTCAGCAAAGCTGATGCATGGTGAGGCATCCCTACTTTTCCGGCCATGTGCATTAGGTTAGAGGCACAACACTGCGCAAAGCAAAACAGTGATCTTAGCAAATGTGGAATTTAGAAAATAAAGATCAGAAAACTTGAAAGAATGCTATTACTAATATGGGATCCTATGTGCATTTCTACATTGATTGTAGTACTTTACAGGTCTTTCAAGAAAGCACAAAAACATAAATGTGTGGATTATAAACAAAATAGTTTATTTATCTGTGTATGTTTTGAAGGCACTTTCATGGTGCAGTTTAGAACTCCATTTGGTAAGAAAGGTAATCCTTCACAAATCCCGTCTTCAGTAAATAGAAAACACAACTTGAAGGTTAAGTGAAACAATGAAAAAAATCAAACCAAATCTTGACCATAAGCTACATACATTCCTGGAATCACAAAAAGAATCCATAAGTACAAAATGTTTTTCTTGGGGATTTTCTAGATTGATTGCCTTTTTATGAAACCCAGGATGAAATTCATCCCACTGAGTTAGTATCGTCTCAACGATGGACTTCTAGCAAAGCCAGTGACCTCAGCTCATTCAGAGCTGACTTCTCTCACCAATATTAAGTACCTGTGTAGTCGTAAGATGAAACTGTCCTCTGCCAGAGACCCTGCTGTGTTGTCCACAGGGACAGCTTACATTAACACAATCAGACTTTTTACTGGGGATTCAGGGTATGATATGAAAGGAAGATCCATATGTAGTTACCAGTTACAACATTACCTCTACATTTTGTATGAAACCCAGTAATCACTGATACAGTATACTTATATCCATATAAACTTCTCATCAAAATATTCCATCATATACCAGGCATTTCAGCACTGTTGGCTCACAATAGCACTGAGGAAGAAAACTTAATGCTGCCATACTTCACTGATGCATTAGGCATTTAGTTTTATTTAAAAAAACCAAACCCAACCAACCAAAAAACCCTCAAACAACTTCAGTGCTTTAACAACTGAGCCCAACACTCAAAATACAATTCCACAATGCCTGATCTACTTGAAATGAACAGCTGATGTCAGTGAAAAGCATTTTGGAAACACAGAGCAAGAGTTCAGCCCATATACTGAAGGTAAAAAAGTCAGAACAAATTCTACCACCTTTTCTGTATTTTTGATGTATGATTTCTTGCTTAGACCATGCAAATGCTGAAATTCAAGAATGCCTATTCAACCACGGAGTTCTAACTGCATTGCTGGTTTTTTTGACTCAGACACTATTAAGTTGTGGTCTCATCTTTTACCATTCCCAGCTCTACATTCCATCTTCAATGCACACTGAGCATTGCAACTTCGGGCACACTTGTCTTCACAATAACATATTTACAAAAATCTCATTAAGCACCCTCAATTCACTTCTGTCACAGGTCTTACACTATGGATTTTCCCACTGGACTCCATCAGCTTTCATCATTGCAATATTTTAATACTAAATTTTGCATATTCCTTGGTCTGACAGTAGGTACTGGAGTACAATGCCTCTTGCTGTTGACCTAAAGGCCTCAGTAGTAGGGAAATGTGAGACAGCCTTCTCTAAGTGTCAGGAAAATGTTGGGATTATAATTCTTTACTCTTCCTTGGAAAAGGTGTAAAGGGATCTGCCACTGGCTAGAAGGCATCAGAGGCAGGCTGTAGTTGGCAGCTGGGATCTGGAAGAAGCTGCTGTCTGGTTGGTTTTAGCAGAAGGGGTCTCAGGAAATGGCTAGAGACATAGAGCTGCACCTCCACAAAGGATGCTGGAGTGTGCCTGTGATGGCTGGCAGCACCACCTCTCCAGCTGAGAGTTTCTAAAAACTTGTAAAGATTTTCTGTGGTAAAGAAGGAAAGGTCTACAATGGAGGTCTGCAACAGTCTACCTAGGACACCTGAACACCCCAGCCTTTTACATTGACCATACTTCTTGAATTCAAACCTGCTCACACTGGCATCAAGAAAAAATGGTAATGGCACAGAAATAAAAACTGTGTATCAGGGTTCAAATACGTTTTAGTTTGAGCATATCTTGAGTTCCTATCTTTAGTTTCTAGAGCTCCAATAACATGACCAGATGAAGATGTGGCTTGCATATTTTCCACAGACTACTCTCCTTGAAGAGGGCTGTGAAAAATGCATTGCTTCAAAAGGCACCACAATCACGGCTGACCATGATGGTAAAGATGAGAAAGAATGCCCCCACATCTCCTCTGTTTAGCTCCCAGAACACAGCAGTAAGTGCAGACTTAGTCTGACCCTCCTCACAGGTGAAAATTTGTCATAAATGAAATATATAAATGAGACAAACACAGCTAACCATCAACAACAAAATAATCCAAACCAAAGTAGTGTGAAATGAATAGCACCAAGGATACTGAGGCCCATACATCCATTCTGTAACCAGTACCTAGGCTTAAGAAAAAATGGTACTCCAGTGCTAACTGAGCACTGAGACTGCATCCTGACACTGAGCACAGTGCTTTTACACAAAAGTAAATTGGAAGCTGTAACAATACAGAAGTACAAAAATAGATGAGAAGTTCAGTGGTTAGTAAAAGACTGGTTACAAACAGAGCAACATTCCCTTGAAGTCAGTTCGTTCTCTGAAGTCAATAAAAGCTTTGCTGTTGTCCTCCGTGGAAGGACTGGACCTTAACTGGAGACTGCACATTGTTATTGAGCTTAAATTGCCAAAAATATTGCCTTTGAAGGGAAATTATCGCACATTTTACCACCGGAGCAAAATTAGAGTAGGCATTACTTGTCATAGGGTGTAAGACATGGGTCCAGTGTTCTGCAAGATGAAGGGTAAACTGTGAAGCTTCAGAAGGGGTTATGTACTTCCGCACAGGATTGTTTCTGTCAGTAGCTCTACAACACGACAGTATGCAGCAGATTATTTGATCCTACTGTCATCTGCTTGAACACCCAGACTCCAGAGAGAGTTGTGTTTGCTTCACTGAAGGCAGAAATTAGCCCTTTGTCAGGAGCAGGAAATTTTGATATGCACTTCCACACAGAGCCTAAGCCTAAAGATAATTCAGCAGACAAATTGACTGGCAGACACACAGTTTTTGCCATGTGGGTCAGAGGTCATGGGTGCACTCTGTAGTCATTAAAGGCTAGAGTTCAGTATCAAATGAGGAAAAAGAAAAACAAAAGAACAACAAACATCTCACAGTAAGGAGTATTTTACCAGAATCCTTACACACTGTCACTACTGTACTATTGTTGCTGAGTTAAATTCTAGATTTCCAGTTCAGTGCCCTAGATGAACACCCGTCAAAATAATCACAGCTTTGTTTCTGTAGTACTGGCTTCTGAACAGCCTTTAGGTCAAAATGATATTATTGAGATTAGTGCCTTGACAATTACTTAAAGAATCAGTTGAAAGTTCTTTAAATAGAAATGGTGGTCCAGGACCTTTACAGCAAACTTGGTCCTTCAAAAAAAAAATGATATTAAAAACTTATAATCCATGATGGAACATTCTATTTTAGCTCTGTCACAGGAAATAAAAAATATTGCATACATGGGGTGCATGGAGAATATATGGGGCAGAACTCTGCACTCAATTAAGTGGGAATTTTGATGAAGCACTAACTGCAAATCTTATTTTATGGCCACCATCATCATTAAGATTTTTATTATTTCACAGGTATTTTGATGTAATTTAACAAACAGTGCATCATTTGACCTATAGTAAGTGTAATAAAAACCACATTATATGTCAACAATGTATACTCTTTTCTCTCTACAACATCTACTAGCATAACCAAGATTGGCCATAACTACACACAGTATTGATTGTGCTTCTAAGTTGCGTTTGTTTTTCGACAATACTTGGTCATTTCAGGATCAAGGTTTAACCAGCTGTTTTGTGGAGATTGTTCTACAGTCAGAGAAACCACTGGGGGAAGCAGCTGTTCACGTCTTACAGCCATGAGCATTGAGGCTGTACATTGATCAACACCTCCAGGAGAGGAGTCACTCTAACACGGGGTACAGTCAAGCTCCGCTCCAGACATTGATCTGACTACTGAGGACTGCATCTGTTTGACTTTTTATAACTGGTTTTGTCTTCTCTTTCTTCTGACACATTAGCAAAATGCCCACAGAAATAACAGCAACAGTAAGTAGCACGGACACCAGGACCAGGGGGATAATCACATACCAAGGGTTGCTGTTTTCACCTGCCTGCTGTCTGGGACTCCTGGCATTAGCCTGGGTTGTGGTCTTAGTCCCTGCAGATCCACTTGGTCCCACTGCCAGATTTAGCAACGGACCTTGCTCATGTAGACTTCCCCAGTGATTCTGCCCTGGCCACATGGCTGGTTCAGTCTTCTGTGGTGCTAATGTAGGCCGTTCATTTTGAGAGGAGGCTAGTGCCTCATCTTTTGAGGTAGCATGAATCTTTAAAGTGGTCATGCTGATTATGGATGGCACTTTGGTTGTAAAATCCTGCACAAATGGAGGACTGTACGGCACAATGGAATACTGAAAATAGCCAACAGCAGGCTGCACAGCATCTGCCCTCAGTACGAACGTGAATGAGTCATTTAACAGATCAATGCCTGTCATATTTGTATCTATGTCTAGAAGCACAACACCACTATCTATGTCAGCCTGGGTGAATGTCTGAATATCTTCAAACACTGCATCATTCACAAACCTTTTCTTTACAATCCTTCCATGAGATGGAGGCACTATCACTTCACATCTAGGATTACTATTTGTTAAATTAGCTAACTCAGAAATTAGCTAACTCAGAGGCATCCAGGTCACTGCTTCTGAATTTATACACTGCTTGATTTGAAATCTGCATGTCAGGTACAACTTGTACCAAAGTCTTCACTGTGATGTTCAGCACTTGTCCCATCAGATTGCCTTCTGCAGTAAAGAGCATAAACTCCAGCACCTCTTTGAATGCAGTGAGATTTGTCAGGTGGTAAGACAGTGCTCCTGAGTACAGATCTGCCGGCTCAAATTTAGTAACCTGCTCATTTCCAATCATCAGGCGCCCATATTTGAGTGGCTGAGTTATTTCATACATGATATTAGTTCTTTTTCCATTTGTGACAGCTGAAAGCTGCACAGTAGTAATAGTGACAGATGTCTGGCCCTGTGGAAGTGCAACATCGGTAAGGTTGACCAGAACAAGAGCAATTGGTATGACTTCAAGACTGAATACTTTGTATAAAGGGCGATGTTTGCCATCAGTCACACTGAAATAAAATACCACAGAAGATGAACTGCCATCCTGTGCAAAACAAACTTTACCACTGTCAACATCAGCTTGTGTGAAATCCTTTATAGAGATATTGAGATTGCTTTTTATCACTAAATAACCATTACTGGGCTTGCTAACAGTGGTGTATTTGAGCTCATCTGGGGTGTTATCTAGGTCTTCAACTTCCAGATTCTGTGATACCCAGCACTGACACATCTCCCTGAAGGACTTTCAAGTGCAGCCTTCTAGTCTTCAGCTCTGGAGCTTGGTCATTCACTGGAACAACAGTTATAATAAACATCTCCTCTAAAACTTCGCTATGGAGCTGTCTTGTAGACTTGCTCTTTAGATTTAACCAAACAGCAAAAGTGAAACTGTCATTAAGCGATTCAGAACTATCATGTACATACACAATTCCAAATTTGTTCAGTATGTATTGGGAGAAGTTAGGCTTTTCTTTGGTAACCTTTCTTTCTCCAATAACAATCATGCCATGTTGGGGTAAAGATACAACTTGATACCATGCTTCACACATGGAGTGCTGTAGCTCAGGTAGCTTAATCAATAGATTTGAAGCATCTAAATTTGCTTTGTTGATTAATGCTCTACCTCCTGGACAAGCTGGAACGCAAGGGGGTTTATATTTTCCCAAATTACTTTATCTTTTAAGCAACACAAGCAACTACTGACCTGGCTTGCATGTGCTAGTTTATAACTGCCAGGGAGATCCCTGTCTGAGACAGTGTTGGTTCTAAGTTTACTATTTGTAATGTACTCTACGCAGCTTGCAAACCCACTGAAGGAACTCACAGCACACAATCCTATCACATATGCTTGAAAAGTGTGAAAAAAGAAAACAACAAAAAAACCCCTTTCTGCTATCACAGATGAAGCACTTCAGCAGTGCAGAATCTGAGCTGTGATAACAGAGAGAGCTAATCCTGAAATTACTGCAACAGCCCCCACTGAGATCACTAGGAAAACAGGGCTTTCAGGGTCAGTTTTCTCAGCAGCCGCAAAACCATCCCATCTTATTGTCTAAAAAATTCAGACTAATGTGTTAAAATCCTTTATGCATATCTGCAGATTTACAGTTTCCCTATACTGATTTAATCTTAATGTCTGTTATAAGACAAACCAAACAAAATTGACATTAAAAGGATACATTTGTTCAGGATAACTTTCCAAAGCATGCCTCCAGGACTTCCCAGTTGGAGAAAGCAAATTTTTGTAACAAGCACAGGCATAATATGCACCCTTTAAATTCAGCACTGTTTAATGTAATCTTGATAGTTGGGTGGTTTTTTTCAATTTCAAGCCCATGCTAATATCTAAGAGGAGAATAGAATCGATGAGAATTTTTGTGTTTACCTGTGTAATGACTTTAAATATAATGAAGAAACTGTCTTGCTGCATGATGAAAATACTTCTAAAATACCAAAGAAAGTACTGTCAAAGAAAAAAGCCCAAACATCATGTCAAAACCTGCTGGGTTATTCAAGTGTGTTCAAGGCACAATTAATTTTGTTATATTGTCTGTCCAACTGTCCATGTAAAAATTTCTTGGAGTGCAATAGTGAATTACATTCTGGTTTTTTTCTTTGGCAATGAAGCAATAAACCATGGGGCAGAGGGAAGAGTTCAGCACCATAGCAAAGGTGCTAACTATTTTTATAAGCTATCCACATAGTTCTTTTCAGAAGTTAAATTTCAAGTTCCACAGTACAGAATGAAGTCAATGAAAACCCAAAGAACTAAAACAAAGTATTTGCAATTCAAATCAGATTTACAAGCTTGTCGTTATCAAGCTGAATTGAATGCCTTATTCTCCATTATATGGACAATATAGATTCGTAATATCAATGTCATTTTCTCACTGACATTTAGCTTCATGGGGCTACAACATGGTAGACAGTGAAAATTTATTTAATATCTCTTTTCACTCCCTTATATGTCATTCTCTACCAGAATAAATAGCAGGCTGTTTAGGATACCTCAAGTCTACCTGCAGTAAGTCACTTAGCTCTACTTGTTGGAATTGAAAATGTCCAATACAAATACCTCTGACAGAAAAGAAAAGCACACACATTATTACAGCTCAAATCCTTACACAATTTACAAAGTTCAAAGGAATGTTAGCTATACATTAGTAAGAACTAAAACTAGAAAGATTTACATGGCACATTCTGATATGGCAGTGTCTGATAAATGTACGTAAAGATCATATCCATAGGCAATTAGAGTAAAACTTCAAAACCTGAGCTGAAAGTTTTTGTGTCTGACATGCTTAACTGTTCCATCTCGTGCTCATAAAAGTCACACATTTCAGGGACAGAAGGGAATAGTGTCATTATACAGTTCATCTCCCTCATAATTTAAGACAAAACTCATCAACTACTGCAATGAGACCAATAACATAACAGGATTAGAATACAGTTTTAAGAGAAACATTCAGTGTTCATCTTGATATATAAAGGTCAAGTGGAGATTTGTTCCACCGCAGCCCTTGATCAGGTTGTTTCAAAGTCTGATAATAACTAATAAAAATGTCAACTTTCTTCCAGATATTATTGGTCAAGTTTCAATTTCTGGCCAATAGATTTTCTCATTCCTTCATATAGTAAATCAAAGAGCCACTTTTAAAATCTGTAATGTAGATTAAGACTAAATTATCTATTAATTTTTCCTCCAGCAAAAACAGAAGAATGAGCTCATTTTGTCTCCCCCACTTACATTTTCTGAGATAAACTGAACTGCACACAGAGCGTAACAGTTACATTCAGATTTTGCACACAGACATAAGTAATTTCTTTCAAGTTGCAAAATAATGTTTTCCATCAAGTTACACGAGTTGTCACATTTTAGTCATTTAAGTATGAGACCCTGTATCACAGTTAAGATTCTTTAAACACTTAATAGCCCAGGCGATAAAGTCGGTAACAGTCCTCTTGGGAACACCCATGAGGATCATGTACAGCTGAAATTAATCTGATACTTAGACTTTTCATAGAGCAAAAGGCTGCTCTTGCCAAAAACGAAAGGCTTCCAACCTCATACTGCTGGTTAATGGCACCAGAACAGCTCTTCTTGAAAAATACTGTTACAAACAAAGCAGTGGAAATTGCCAAGACCCTGCTAGTACCCAAGCAGAGGGAAACAAAGGCTCTTCTTGCATGCATTACTACATGCCAGATATTTAATGACATAGCAAATCGGTGTGATTGCACTGATGGGTCACATATGCCTGCTTACTTAACAGATATAAATGGATCAGAAAAAGGAACATGCAACTGAGATGCCCTTTGAAGATAACAATCTACCCCTGAACTAGTTATTATAAAGTAAATGCTTACCATCGACTGTGCAAAACTGAGGATTTCCTGAGTGGTATTATCAGAATTTACTCTGGTCAACCTTCCAAGTTTTGGGGTACTTATGACCATAGAAGTAATAGTTCTGTTTCCTGCACTGGTCACATCACTGGTTACAGCTTTCAGATCATGTTCTGAAATACATTTCGTTGAACCTAAAAAATGTCAATTATAAGTAACACAGATCTGCAACAGCAATTTTTCCCAAAGGGTGATTTTTGTACACACAACTCAACCTCTCATCTAGATATTCTAGCATTTTAATAACATTTTATAAGATCAGCAGGTTCACCTTTCTTTCAGTTACCTTCTAGTTACAACTCTTCCACAGCTTTTTCAATCAAAAAGTTGCAACTTTGCCTTACAAATTAAAAAACTGCAGTTCTCTTCAGCACATGTAGCAATCACTAAATAGTAGCTTCTGCAAAAACAACCCAAAGTAAGGAACAGAGCATGGCTAAGAAGCTCTGTTCCCGTATTACATGTCTAGAACTGAATCCAAACTCCAGCTGGTCACCATTGTTAACGTTTTTGGTAATCCCAGATGCCCACAGAAGGCAGGGTGACTTGTCAGAGCCCTAACACAGCACAGTTTCTAGTGAACACACAAGGAAAAACTGATGATTACCATAAGCTTGAACCACACTATTGATATGAAAAAATATTTTAATTAGATTAAATTTTAAAAAGTAAATACTTAATTTAAAAAAACTAGGAATAACATCACACTGCAGAATTAATGGCCTGAACAGAAATAATGTATTATTAAGATGGATGAAGACTGAGGGGTAACAAAATCC
>JAAGNO010017657.1:0-15259 GCA_033439905.1 Ceryle rudis
GGAAGGCGGAGCTGGCGGCGCGGCCCCGGGCGGTAAGCGCGGCCGGCCGACTCGGGGCGGTGGCGGGACCCGCCGGTGGGGCGGAGGCGGGGGATTCGCGGGGCTGGGGCCTGAGCCTGGGCCGTGCCTGCGTGCAGGCCTCTGGCAGCGCGGAGCTGTGGGGAGGAGCTGAAACGGACCGAGAGCTGGAGCGCTTGGCGTGCGGGAGCTTCCAGCAAGAGCCTGACCATCTCAAAGTCAGTATTTAGTGGTGTTTATGTCCTACGGCCATATAAGCATATTTAATAAATATCTGTCTCTGAAATATCAGTGAAACGGACCAAAGCACACTCACAATTTCCTGCTTATCCACACGAGCGAACAGGTTGGTTTTCAGAACCATCCCAAAACCCATTGCAGGCATACTTTAATGGTTTTTAGCGCAAATATGTGTCCAATCCAGCTAAGCACTAGCAGAACTGCAAGTAGTACACGCTAAATATTGGCAAGATTATGTAGAAGCATGATGAGATTATATATGAGCATATATGTAAATGACTACATCACATGGCACCTCGTTTTTCCTTCTAAAGAAGGGAAAATGATTCAGGATGTCCTATGCTTATGGAAAACCTAAGTGAAGGCCATTTTACTTTGTTTCCTCATCTTAAGTCTCCGTAGAGAGGTTTTACTAATATCTGATTTAGTATTTGGCATAAGATAGCCTTCGTTATTTTAAGACCGTTCCCAGTTTTGTGGAACTAACCGCTCATTTGCACACAGATCTCCCAGATCTCTATAGCAGGTGCTGGGCTGCTGCTAGTTTGGATCTTGCGGTCAAGCTGCAATAATTAGAACTGTATCAAGCAGTGCCAAATTATACGTAATTCCTCCAAACTATTTAAGTTATTACAGTAAGGATAGGCAGAGTTCCGTATACAGCTCAGGCAGCAGCTGGGCTTCACTCACCACTGGAACACGGTGTTCTTTTTCTCTCCTGGGATGTGCAAATTGCACAGCTTTCCCCCAGAAGTTCGAGCTGTATGATGGTCATTTCATACAAGGCAGATCCCAGCTCTGCCGGCACCGTGTTGGTTATAAGGATGATGTAAGAGTGAAGGTAATCATGGGATGATACCTCTATCGTTTTCTTCACTCTCCACATCAACCATGCAGCTGTTTTCCATGAACACTGCTAACCAGAGGAGGGCAATTCAGATGAGGAGACTGAGGGTATGTGCAAACTATTAAACGATATTCTCGATTTCTATGCAGATATGAAGCTACAAGGTGAGTTGGTGATGCAATAATTGCTCGTTTCTGAAGATTGGAAAATTACCTAGCAGCATGCTAAAGGACATTTGACTAAGTCCAGAAAAGACACTGTATATTTTCATCTTAAAGTTGTCTATTATGTTTGCCTTTGCTTTTTTTTTTTCTTTTAAAGGAGAAAAGCAACCCTTTTCAAGTTTGCAGAATGAATCACTTTCTTTAGAAAGCGGGGCTTTGTGCTCTACAAAGGCAAGTCAAACTCCCTTCCTTGCCTGTTCCCATAGTAACTCTTCTAGCTGCTGTCCCTGTGAAGACCGTATTCCCAGTAACACCAAACCCTTCAAATGCTGAACTGCTCTGCAGTAATAAAGAATATTTTAAAAGTTTGTGAAACTCTCGAAAGCACAGAAAAGTACTAACACTTGCAAAATGTGAGGCTTCCTCTATTCAAGAGTATGTGAGGTTAGTACTCAGTAAGCACCACATGGTTTAGCTGTGATGACATCGCACCAGAACATCACTCAGCTTCTTTGTAAGGAGACAGAATGTGAGGGTGACTTGGAGGATTTTCGCAGGCAGGGATGTTGCTGTAGAAACAATGGCCCACTGTTCAGTGCTCTACAGAGATGCCTCAAGACATATGGAGAATGGCCCATCACATATTCCAGTCTTTGTTTAGGGCCAGCCCAGGGGAAACCTAATAAAGTTTCTCCTGCAATCTCTCCTCATGGAGTTTTTCTGCATGAGCTGCTTTTCTTCAGTGGGCAGTATGCTGTCCTCTCTCCAGGACAAGCAGCCTGTTTTCAGTGATTTAATTTTTAAAGGTGCTTCCTCTTGCACATAGGAGAGAATTGCAACTGCTTTGATAATACAAAGGCAAGGCAAATTGGAGTTCACTTATCTGTTACATATGTCTTGTTCCTAGCGCACTTATTTTCTCTACATCTTTGACTTCTGAAGCCCCACAAAAAAATTACCCTCCTTTCTGCAACATTAAGCTACTGTTGGCTCAGCTCCTCACTTTGTACCTCTGTCCAGGGATAACCAGGAAGGACTAGAGGAGGTGGTTTCAATCTCTTAACAAATGGGTAATGCAGCATCACATGAACTGTCACAGGCCAAATGTTGAAGGAAGAAAAATACGGCGTTCAATTGGACTTTTAAATCTGCTTATTGTTAGCACAAATAAGTAGGAATAACTATGTCTTAATCTGGTCTCTTCTTGTAGGGGCTGGTAACTAGCACCAATATCCTCCCCTTGGCTCTGTAGCTGTGAGGAATGACCATGGAAGGTCCTGACAAGAAGACTGAGGTAGTGCTGCTGGCCTGCGGGTCCTTCAATCCCATTACCAACATGCACCTAAGGCTGTTTGAGCTGGCTAAAGACTACTTTAATGAAACAGGTAGGGTGGTAATTTTCATTCAGAAATTTTCATTCAGTAATTTTCATTCATTCAAACCAGCTCTGCTAATGAGACACTTCAATGGTAAGCTGCATGTTTTCTGTATATAAATGCCTGTTTGACACCAACAGTTACTTTTTGAAATACTAATTCAATTCTGAAGCCACTATGCGTGTATGTATCACACAAAATCCTGTAGGCCAAATACGTGACAGAAGAGTCTTATGTATGTGTTGCATGTTACTAATTTTAACAAGCCAAAGCATGAGTTTTGTAGTTTTTCTTTATAGAATTAAACCTTTCATTGTGCTGCCTTGCACAATGGGAGGAGTGTACTGTACTTTTCCACTGGGCTGGCTATTGGAGCTGGCACTGGTGCTCTTAGAGCTTGCAGTGAATAATGGTTATGTAATATTTTAAATACAATACAGTGGAAGTCACATCTGCTCAACCACTTCTCATGTTCTTGTGCATTGTGTTGTTTTGTTGTTTTTTTTTTTTTCCACAGGAAAATACAAAGTAATCAAAGGAATAATTTCACCCGTAGGTGATGCATATAAGAAGAAAGGTCTGATCAATGCAAATCACCGAGTAGCTATGGCAAAACTAGCTACAAAAAACTCAGATTGGGTGGAAGTTGATGATTGGGAAAGCAGCCAGAGTGAGTGGTTGGAAACACTAAAAGTTTTAAGGTATTCTTCAGCCATACCCTAAAAAGTCTCAAGCACCTATAGAAGGATAAGGAATGGTGTTCGCTCTAACAAGTTAGAATAATAGCAGGCTAACCCCAAACCATATCAAAAGACTTAGTGATTTCAGAAGTACTGTTTATATGAGCATGGTAAATAAAAGATTGCACCATTAGTCCTAAACTACAAGTGCAAAAAATGAGCCTGTGAACAATTTTTTTGAACTATATTGTTTGTTAGGCTTTATTCAATCTTTGTGATGAAAAGATTCACGAGGAAGGACAAGAGATTAGAACAGGGTAGACATGTGCTTCCCTCATTTGATCCTGATTGTGCCGTGCCGTGCTGACCATTTGGGTATTTAAAGGCTGGCGTGAGTATTGTCTGAAGGAGTATCTTTAAGTTACACATTTTCTACTCCTTCAGTCACTGCTACTTCACTGAGGTTCTTCTTTTTAAAGTGAATTTTTCTTTAAAAAGAAACAAACAAATCTTGGAGTTGTTGCTTTGAAATCTTTGCATTTTGATGATTTTATGACCCAGTTCTCACAAGTCCCTATTCCAGCAGATCAGTTCTTGGGTGGATTGTCTGTGAAAGTAGTGCAGGAAGAAGTGGTGATGGATTATTTAGTAGGCCATACTCTTCCCTATAGTCTCGTACATCTTTATAATATCTAATTACATCTGTTTTGCAGGTACCATCACCAAAAGTTTTTATCTCCCGTTCCCAGTAATAGTCTGCAGAATGCTCTACCTTTAACAAAGCCAGGACGGAAGAGGAAACAGGAACCAAACAGGCATGACCCCGTTAAAAAGAAAAATCAGAGTCCAGAGATAAAAAGTTAAGTCTGTTTGCAAATTAAGTGCTTAACAATACTTGCTCTTTCAAGGGAATTGCTCTGATGAGCAACTTCATACTTCACTCTTCTGGAATTTTCTCTGTCTTTTACTTTGATCCTTAGAGTGATTGATTCACCCCAAGGCTAAATGAGCATATTAGAGTCTATTTTCCAGTCCTTTTGAATGGACTCCCATGACCTTTTCTCAAAAAGATCCTGTATTGAGGCCACTAATTCTTAATTTTATACTCTGAATATTTTCTTTTATTTCATTCCATTGTCTCATCTGAAGCAAAAATACAGAGATGTAACCTAGAAATTAAATGTCCCCATCAAATTAGCTAAAATCTGGTGGTCTAAACTAAGCCGTGTTTCTCACTTATTTTTCTTTTTAAGGTGTCCCACAGGTTAAACTGCTCTGTGGAAGTGACATGCTGGAATCTTTTGGGGTCCCCAATCTGTGGAAGCTGGAGGACATCACTGAAATTGTGGAAAATCATGGCCTTGTATGCATCAGTAGGGCTGGAAACAGCGTTCAGAAATTCATCTATGAATCTGATATTTTGTGGAGACATAAGAATAACATTCACCTGGTGGAAGATTGGATCACAAATGACATTTCCTCCACCAGGATTAGGAGAGCACTGAGGAGGGGCCAGAGCATTCGTTACCTAGTGCCTGATGTAGTTCGAGAATACATAGAAAAACATAATCTGTATAGTCCAGAGAGTGAAGACAGGAATGCTGGGGTTGTCTTGGCTCCCTTACAGAAACATGCAAGTGATTCCAAGAACTAACAGGCACTATACAATTAACTCATTTTCTGCTGTGAAAAAAAAGCTACAGTTCAGTACAGGAAAATATGGGTTTGGAGGGTTGTATTTTTTGTTTGTTTGCTTGTTTTTTAAAGTAAATAGTGGGCTAATTCTGTGGCTTTAGCACATGTGTAGTTGCTGTTGAGGTTTGGTGCTGTTGAGGTTTGGTGAACACAATCTTTTTAAAATCCAGTAATAAGTTTTTCACATTTGAATGTTTTGTCACAGTTCAGTGAACTAAATAGAAGAATTCACATTTGCATATGAGAATTACAAATTAACAAACAAAACCAAATGAAAATGTTCCATTCAGTTTTAATTCAGACTGCTCTGACTGTTATTTATAAAATACAATGGAAAAATTTTTAATAAGTTACGGTGTCTTAACAAACAAAGCCATTTAATTTCAACATGTATTACTTACTGATGGTAAAACTGTATAGGTTCTTTAAAAACTGCCAACATGTGGTAAACCTCGAAGAAATTATTAACTCTATCCTAGAAGGGAAAAACTGACTGCTGGCTGAAATGGTACTGGATATACCACGCTTTGAGCTGCCTGCCTTTCAAACATCCAGCCTGTTTGTCTGCTGTCATGCAATTTGCTCCCAGAAATGCCTCGTGCTTTACTTTTCCATTCCTGTTTCCAGAGTGGTATGTTAAGCTCAGCACTGTTTCTCATGGAAGGACGAACCTACTTCAGAAACTGGTTTCTAGCCATTGATTTAATGGATAGAAATTATGAATAGTGTCATTGCACTGATTCACAGACAGTTGTCTCTTTATTTCAAATAATAAATGAGCTTTTACTTTTGAGCCAAATGCGTATAGCCAGAATTGTTTTCTGTAACTGGAGCTGAGAAGAAATTCTAGGATATTAAGACTGTACATACAGGTTTTTCTTTGCTAGAAATCTGGTTTTGAATCTTAACAGTATATTGTCTGTGTTATGTGAATATAAACTTGAGAGGCACTGTGAATGTCATAGTGATCAATTCTACCTGCCTTTATTTGTCATCATCCCATTTTTGTTTGTGTTCTGTGCCTTATTAAAAATATAAAGGTTTCCAAGATGCTCCTGGAAACAGCTCTTTCATACCATCTCCACAAGATGACTCTGTTCACATTTGTCAGATCAACAAATGCAGCAGAATGTGGGACTCTCAGGACAGGAAGCATAGATGCTGTTGGGCAACTCTAGAACCCGGGACATGTTCCAGGATCATAACCATGACAACCCATCATCCTCCTTCCCTGGACAGGGGATCCCCAAAGAGCTGAGCCAGAGGTCTGGGCTTCCCCAGGAGCTTAGGGGGAGTCTGGAAGCCAGAAGCCAAACACAGAACATCACGGGTGGTCCAAGGGTCTGCAGGGCTTGCATAAAACCCACCAGAGGAGTCAAGACACTTGGGAAAACCAGTAACCCGCAGTGGAGCTAGCACTGGACATGCAAACTGGGAGCCTCTCGTGAAGTTCTGCAATTGCCATTCACTAGAACATCTGTGTTCAACTAATTCCAGCCTGTTAAAGTGGCTGTCTACAGAGAATCTACAAGGAGATTAGTGTAATAAAACCAAGGCAGGACTTAGATGTGCGTCTGTAACTGCACTGTGACAGAAAGTAGCATCAAAGATTTGATAATTTTTTTTTTTTTTTTTTGGTGATTCCTGCTTCAAATGTGCTCAGTCTGCCATATTTTCCCCCTAGAGCCTACCCTGTCCTTTGATAATGAGGCTGGTTCATTTACCATCAACAGTAATAAAGATACCAAAGGATAAATTATGCCCCCCATGACACCTTAGCAAACTGCTGTAACAGATTGAAGATAACTCCTATTGATGGTGTGTAGGAAAGGACAACATCTACTTTTCTCTTTCACTTGCTGTTTGTCTTTATGATTGACAAGAATAGACAGCAAGAAAGATTTATTTCCAGCACTCAAGTGCTTCTAAATTAAGAGAGCAGATCTTTCTAATGGGAAAGCACCCTAATCATATGGTCTCTTTTCAGAGTAAAACTGCACTTTAAATCTAGGTTTATTCTAAGTAATGATGCTGGTGTGTGTTGATGCACTTGTGTAGTTCTAGAGAAACTGCAAATTCAGTAGGATGTTTTATAAAACTTTGGTATTCAAACAGTTATATTTCATTGGGTATTAATGTAGCTGTGTGTGATGGGTCTTTCAATAAAATAAATTGCATGCAGGATGCTAATTTTAGTCATCTTGTTATTAATGAAATCTGACGACTGCATGATTTTTAAGCAGGTGGAATGACTGCAGTACAGTTTTGTCTGTACAAAACAGATCATTGTTTGAAAATTACACTGACTGCTGAATATGGATCTTTTGTTTCCCTAGTGGGATCCAGAAACCTGCCCGTTACAACACTACAAGTGACCGCACACTGACAATGGGCTGTTCCAATCAGAAATATCCACATCACAGTCAGTGATGTGGCATATTCAGAAATGATAGACAGGTATAACTTGAGTTTTATAACTGAAGAGTTATTAGATCTAAAAAAGAATCTATATACTTGAAATGTAAGGTTTGTGAAGAATGCAGTTCGCTAAACCTCTGTATAAAAGAGCTGTAATCCATTCAGATGTTCTACAAACAAAAATGACTCTCTTGTTTGTTTTACATCACTGCATTTGATTCTACCCTATTAAGAGAGAACATAGAGCCCTTACACCACACCTGTAATAGCAGCCTTTGAAGTCTTAGTCTGAGATTAAGTACTGATTGTCAGAAAGAAGCACCGCATCACAGACAATCTGAAAAATCTTAATTTTCCATGAAAATGTTAGAGCCAGGCTTTTGCACAAGGATTTATCCAACTACTGACTCCTCTTTACTTGCAAGAGCCAGTAGCATTGCAACAGTGTCTTACTACTGTAACCTTGTAGTAACAAATTATGGGTGAAGTGTTACTATTCGAGTCCAGGGGAAACATTAATTTGCATTTTGCTGTGCCATTCTTAGTTTAGTACAGGCTAGAGAACAATATCCATCTGCAAACAGGAAACAAGCTTTGACGTCCTCGTTTCCTACTCGTGTGATTCTGTGACTCATATGGGTCAAACTGTCAGCTCCAAAAACGGAGCTAAAGTTCAGGAAAACTTCATTTTCTCTGCAAAATACTATCATTTTATTCAGCCTAACCAGAGTCAGTAAATAGATAAATGTAGTAGCTATAGGAGAGATTCCTCATTCAAGATTCAAAATAACAAATACCCTTTCTGCTATGGTAGCAACACAGTTAAGATTTCCCATGCCCATCAGTTTGTGGTTTTCAGGTATTCCCATCTAGGAAAACTAAATACAGAGCTGCAGAACTGGGAACAGAGCTCAGGCCTCCGGATCTGCTGTCTCATGCCTTACTGTTACACAAACTTTCTGGCTGGTAAGGCATCTGAAAAAATACATAATTTTGTATAGGTATGTTCATTTAACTAGGATATAACCGACAGCATTAAAGAAACCAGAGCACAAACAGGTAAACTGTGGCACAGCAGAGCTGTGTTGAGAGTCACATCAATGAATAATGTATGCAAACAAGGTTCACTTTTCACTGTTCTGTTATAACCACTTGACAACGATGCTGCTTAGTATTTGCTGCAGACATGAACCAATGAGGTATCACACTTATCTCTATTACTGTGTCACAGGTACTGCTTTAAAATTTGCTGATACAATACCCTCCTCACTTTAACAGTCAATCCCTGTCTCTTCAAATATAGCACCTATTTACAGGGGGTAAAAAAGAAATAAATCACCTTTTCAACAAATATATAGATTTCAGACCACAAAGACAAAGATCTAATATACACACAGGGAATTTTAGTAATGACAAAATCTGTCTGTGATTCCCTTTAAAATACACACGATGGACACAGTTTAAACTAGTTTTTGGTTTGCGTTGCAACTCTTGGGCTATTAACATTTGCTCCACACAAAGATTTCAGAAACTGTGAACTTTTCCCTCCAACACAGCTGGAGCTGATCTACAAATACCCTCTCACCTACTGGCTCAGGAATAGCACCCTTCCCCTCCATCAGAAAGGCTCTGCGACCTTATCCCACCCACAGGCTTCCTTATATAAGGCCTGGTTGGAAAGCTACTCCTTCATTTTTGCCTTTTCTTAGTTGGGGTTGGCTGTGTCTTTCTCCTGCAGTCTGGCAATGCCTGTGGATTTCAGTGGAACCTGGAACCTTATCAGCAGTGACAACTTTGAAGGTTATATGGTAGCCTTAGGTAGGTAAAAATACTTGATTCTATCCTTTCTCCCTTCCTGAACTGTGAGAGTCTGTGTTCTTCTAAAATTTAAATATTGCTCAAGTTTTTTTTCCTCTGAAAAAACCAATAGAATCATCTTTATTTATTTAAAAAATTGGGAGTGCTATCTATACTTTGTCACCCAAGTGTCATTACAGCTTTCAGGAATTTCTCAGCCTAATACTTGTTAGAAATAGAACTGTTTTAGAGCTTTCATCCGAGACAGCAAATAGCTTGCCCTGAAACTAAGAAAGTTCTTGATACTTTATTAGTTTTCTTGTACAAAGCTCCTAGCAGACTGTGACAGCAGGCAACCTTCTGTGCTGCCTTCTCCCTGCCTCTCCCCCCATTTTCTGCCTTTTTGGCTCGTGTAAACTGATGACCAGCAGTGTCCCTTGCTGGTTATTGCACACACAACTAGAATAAAATCAATTTTCTGGTTGTATCTATGCTGGGTGAAAAATGCTATTTGTTTTCAGCGTGTAAATGGGGAGAGTTACTTAAAGAGTAAAGGCAAAGAATCCTATGGATGATTTACAAATAATCTTTAATTACTCCTGCCTGGTTGCTGGTATACTGAACAAAGCAAGGACCAAAATAACTATTGTAGAGTTAAAATAGAGAATTTTTCTGCCAGGGTAAGTAGAAGGAAGAAGCTACTATCCAGTCAGTTGAGTAACTGGGGGGCTCTGGATGAGGACCATGGCTATTCCAAGCCCTGTCATTCCTTCAGCTTAGTATCTGCCTCTAAAGAATAGATTTGCAAATAGTTTGTATTTAGATGTTCTTATAACCATTCTAAGGCTTAATGGGTATGGCTGCTGCCAGTGCTGAACACAAACCCCTCTATGCTAAAATAAACTGGTAATCCTGTTAAAAACAGGACTGGCAGATTCTGGCACTTCTGTAGTGCGTCCAGTAACAAAGTCCCACTCCAAACACAGATTGTGTAATGGGCCATATGGGTCAATGCATGGTAGCTGGACACACCCTGTCAAGAAGATCCCAACCCCAGCCTGCATAAAGTGAGACACTTCTAGCAGTCCTATAAAATAGCAGGTTTAATCTGGGTGATGAAAACAGATTAATTAATACACAACCCCTTGGATTCACCCACCCACCGTTCTGAAAGCCATCTGAGGATGCTATTGGGATGCAGTGTAGTTCAGTTGCCTGCCAAATAGCTGGCCTGTTCCTCTAAAGAAACAAATGTTTACTAGAGAAACAGAAAAAAAGCTCTGCAAGTGTTGCTTTGAGCTCAGTATTACCAAGAATATCAGGATTCTCTTAAAAGTGAGTTGTCATTACAGATAACCAGGAAATCTTTTGACAAGTGATGTTTTCTAGATGCACTTACAAACTATTAATAGCACGTAGCATCTCCTGACAACAAGCCTGAGTAATTAATTTTAAGACTGCCCTTCATTTTACCCTATTTAAGGTCCAGGGTGCAAAGATTTATTGCTAATTTACATAATGCCTTTCCTCTGACAAAGGATGAGAACAGGTACTAACTATTTTATCTAGCTAAGCAGGGGGCAAGTCTGAGATCAAGTTTGGGGTGTCTGTGTGGGGGAGAAAAACGACTCTTCCTGACTTAAAGGACACTTCTGACTCAGTCACAGAAATTTTGCATAGGAATTGTGCAACAAGTGAGTAAAATGGTTTCCAAAGACTAAAATGTACAAGAGTGTGACTTGATCTGTGTAACATACAACTTTAAACAAACAAAAAGCCCAAATGACAAAACCTTGCATAGCAGTAAGGTGAAGCTATCTAAGAAATGCTTCTAATAGTGATAAAGGTAAGTCTTGGCTGTCAAAATGCCTGGTGATAAAGGCAACCTCTGACCTTTTTGCCTCCTGTCCAAGGTATTGACTTTGCAACACGCAAGATAGCAAAAATGCTGAAGCCTCAGAAAGTGATCAAACAAGATGGCGATTCATTTTATATTCATACCACAAGCACATTCAGAGATTATTTGCTTGAATTCAAAGTTGGAGAAGAGTTTGAAGAAGATAATAAAGGCCTGGATAACAGAAAATGCAAGGTAAGATGGAATATTTAGAGGCCGTGCCAAAATTAGGATGCCATGATCAATCCAGCTCCTTGAGCTGTAATTATTTTTGGAATACTATTTGTAACACAATGCAGAGGTAGAAGCCTGAGTTACAGACGAGTTTTGCTTTCCCTCAGGAGTAGTATTTAGATCCCCTTTTATCCAGGTAAAAAAAGATGTTGTTTAAGATTACACTGCAGAACGGAGACAAAGACATACAGAAACACTTCGTTTCCTCTTCCCCAGAGCCTCGTTACCTGGGAAAATGACAAACTTGTCTGTGTCCAGACTGGTGAGAAGAAGAACAGAGGCTGGACTCACTGGCTTGAAGGAGATGACCTCCACCTGGTATTTACTTCAGATTTCTACTAAGTCTCTCTATATATGACAAAAATAAGATCTATGATGTGCACGAGTCTTCTAGCTCTGTAGCATTTGTAATGGATGATACCTAGTGAGCACATGCTGCTTTGATTTTAGTGCAGCTGCAACAACTTAACTGTTTCACTAACATAGTTAAATTCAGAATGTTAAGCATAACTTCTTAGCATGGCAGCAGAGCAGTAGTCAGTAGTTGTGGCAAAAGATCTGGATCACTTCTAAAAGCAGGTCCTTTCATTACTATATATATCTTCTTTTTGATAGGAACTTCGTTGTGAGAATCAAGTATGTAAACAGGTCTTCAAGAGAGCTTGAAGATGTGTACTGGCTCCTACATGGAGAGACGGCTACATACAGGAGACTGCATCCCTGTGTCCAGGGATGGCTGTACGGACAAGAACTGATCCTGTGTACCTAATAACCTAAATGGTCTGTTTCTCACTTGGGAAATAAGTCTGCTGTTGCCAGTGTTAAAGATCTGATTTTTTTGTTAATAAATGCCCCAAACCAATCCAATCTTATGCATCTGTCTTCTGAATGTGTTTCGGGGGTGGGGGGACACTACAACAAAACAACTGAAACCAGAAGTGATACAGCTTGGGTCTCTAACGCATGGTCTGAATCAAAACAAGAAAAACTGCTTATGCTAAAGGTGCATGCCAACATCTAACAAAACAGAGGGGGAATGATGGTAGGGAAGGAAGATAACAACAAAGGAAGCAGACAACAAAGAATAAAGACTTACTACTCAAAATGCTTCTGTTTAAGATACAGACTAGTAGTTAACTCCACTTGTTTGTATCTTAAATGTGTGATGTAAGGTCCTATACTGTGCCATAGCTGCTTTGTTTTCAGAGTAATCAAATTCAGCTTACCAGAGGAAACCAGTCAGTGATCAAATCCCAGAACAATGCAGATAGAGCCAAATAATCCCTGTAGATTCCAGCCTGCAAAATAATTGAACAAAGTTCAGATTTATTTGCCCACATCTGTTCAATCTGGTCAAATGTTTTTCCTTTTGGCCCTGGGTAATGCTGCACAGAGAAGTAGCTTTTATTCTTACGGGGTAAACTTATGTAAGTAGGCAGATCAGCTTGGCAGTCACATGTAAAATGAGTTGCTGCATGTTGGTAGCACTAACATGGCAGGGATCTTATCCCTAGTGGAAAGAGAAAAGGTTTGATAAGCTCAGTAATTTAATTACTTTCTAGGGAGGAGGAAAAAAAATAATTCTGAAGTAATCACTAATGTTTTCAAAGTGAAGTAGCACCACCTTTCTCGTATTTCTTGTTGATTCAGAATTGTAAAAGCTATCACCAGAGGCAGACAAAATCTGTTGAAGTGTGGAGGGCTTTTAGTTAGACTGAACACCCTCCTCCCCTAGAATTACTAGAGGCCTATGTAAATTTGAGCTATTTTCCAAAATACAAACAACAAATATTCTTTATAATTAGGGAAATTGGTGGTCCAGCAGTAAATACCTGGTGTTTATTCTATTCATCCTGACAGCGTCTTCCTCCTGGAACGGAGTAGTTCTCATTTATTTGAGAACAAAATTCCTCCTGCCATGTTATTCTAATATAAATAACAAATTCATGCAGCAGCCCTACTCTGTCACATCTACCGGCAACAGCCAGGCAGCCTTTGTGACTCCACTAGATGGCACCTCTGAAACGCGTTGCATCTTTAGTCACACTGTGGAGGTTCCCCCCAGCAATACTTTAAGTGTTAAATATTGCAGCTACTCTCAACCCCCGCAGCTTTTAAGCTGTGCTCTCCAATAAGATATTTAGGAGAAGCATTACAGAGAGGCAGTGATGACCTTAAGAACTCTGTTAGTGCACAGAGAGGCTCCAAGTAGAAATCAGAAAAAGGCAACCTTAAAAACTTGTCTGACTAAAGGTGTAGTAATTCATTAATGTAATAAATTCATTAGTAAGGCTGCTACTAGGAAGCCCTGACTTTAGAAGTAGAGAAGAGTTACTATCGGCAGTGGGATTGCTTTTCTTATTGCTACCTTCCCTCCTGCAAATTGCTGCTCTGAAAGCAAGTAAAGCTATGCAGAACACGCTTAAGATCTTGAGGGTGAGAAGGTAATACAGGGACAAACCTGCTTCTCCTAATTTCATTTCTGTACTAACCAATCCATATGCTTCCACAAAATACAAATGAAACTTCCTGAAATGCAAGGTGAGAAAAGAAAGGGAGCAGTCCCATGTTCTAGAAGTGGGGAAAAAAAACCCCACACAACCCAATTCAAACAAAAAAAGACGTTAAGATGGTCTTTGCCAAGGAGGTACACACTTGAAATATAGAACTGAAGGACAAGAATGAAAGCTCCCTGGGGAAGCACTTGAAGGGTTTTATTCAAGGGCATTTCAGACCAAATATTTTACATTATTGCTTTGTTGGTGAAACTTTTTCATCAACCAGCCTCTGAGGCTTTTTAGTGCAACTGCTGACCATGTGTATTTAAATGATTTTAAAGTATGCCAGCTCCGTGTGAAAGTACTTTATAGAGGTGACCAGAAATGGGGTGCTTTCTGCATTCTACAATCAAAACAGACAAAGGGAAACCAAAGGAACAGGCAGGATTCCCAGTCTGTAAAACAATTCCTCTAGCGAGGATGTAAGAAGAGCAAGTTATACAAGCAATATATAAAGATGTACGGAGTTGCACCACTGAATGTAGTTTGCTGTTATCTGATCAGTTGTAGTGCTTCATTATTATTTGAAGTGCTTATGGAAATAGGTCTCGATTCTACCTCTAGTTCATACAGACCAGTCTGCTTCCAGCTTAATATCCCGTTGTCCCCCTTTTAGGGGATTCTTTCACCCGCTGAGCGTAGCTGGCTGTTGGGATCTCATTCTTTGTGACTGTTCATCCTGAGGCAAAAACCTGCTAAAGCAACTCCCCCCCTTTTTTTTTTTGGTGTTCTCTTCCAAAAGAACGACTTCTAAAAATCTTTTTCACCTACACGAATTATAACCAAGCAAACAGGCAGAGCTGGAAGTGAACACCCAGTTCCCGGAGAGAGTCACCACAGACCCTGGCTGTTCTGGTCTCTGGCTGAGTTTCATTTCAAGGGTAAAGGAAAAGAAAAAGGAAAATGTTATCCTTTGCAAAAACGTCATTTTGTGGTATAATAAAAGAAGTAGGTGTAGAAAAGTTTGTGTTTTTACACGAGAAAAGAAAAAAATATATTTCAGATTCAAAGGGCACTTAGAAGAGCCCAAGGCCCAGCATGCACTGGAAACTTTGTGCCTTCATTTTCCCCCGATACATTACACCGCTTGTAATTAGATTAAAAACCTGTCATATCTTAAGAGCTCCTCACTGAGAAGAGGGAGCGGAGCGAGCCCGGGCCCCGGGAAGCCTTCAGGAGCCTAACCCCAGCTCGGTCCCTACCTGGGGTGGGGCTGCTCCCGCCTCCGACCAAGCGGCGACGCGTCCGCTCCTGCTCCCTCCTACCCGCCCTTCTCCGCACCCCTCAGAACCCCGGGCCCCCCCAACTCCGGCACCGCCCCCGCCCCCGTTGCCA
>JAAGNO010017658.1:0-15277 GCA_033439905.1 Ceryle rudis
CCGCAATCGGGGCTCTTCCTCCGAGGAAACCGAACCGAACCGAGACCCTGCCGGGACACCCCAGCTCCTCCCGAACCCGCCGTAGCCCCGGGCAGCCCCGGGCTGCGGAAGCGGCGGAGCCCCGGGGGTGGTGTCGGGGGGTTTGAAGCCCCGGTGTGTCCTTTGCCCCGTTGCAGAGAGCGGGGGAACGGAGCCCCCCCGAGCGGGGGGTGGGGGGGGAAGCTGCCAGGGACCCCCCCGGGTGGGCACGGGGAACCGGTCTCTTCGGACCTGCTGCGGGTACCGGAGGGGCCGTTGTTGCCGGGAGCGGCTGTACCGGAGCAGGGGGATTTCGGGGCTCCCCCGCTGCCCGATTCCGGGGATTCGGTGGGGTAACTCTGGTAGCAGCGGGGACCTCCGGGCTACGGGGCACCGTGGGGAAGAGGATCCGGAGCCCACTCTACCCCCTGGAGACCCAGAGGGAGGGGGAAAAACCCGGCTGGGTTATTTCTTTATTCGTTTCCATCTCCGCCGAGGCGGGGGTCCCCGCGGGTGAGCCCCCCGAGAAGCGAGGGGGAACCAGAGCCGCCGCCTCCAGCCCTGCCCGCACTCCCGGGGCCGGGGGGCAGCGGCCAAACGAGGGGCTCTTTGTTTACCAATCGGTATCACGGACCCGGAGAGCAGGAAATTGCGTCTGTGCCGGGCCGTTAATTTAAAATCGCCCCTTTCCCCCCGCCCTGATCCGCTCTCCGTCACGGCGGGGGCTCGGCCGCCCGCTCCCGGCTCCGGCGGCGGGTGCCGGGGGATGCGCGGAGGAGCGGGGAAGGGCCGGACCGGAGGGATAACGACCCCGTTTTCTTCCCTGGGCCCACTCCCGGCTGCTTCCTCCGCAGCTCCCTCCCCTCGGCCTCTCCTTCCCCCTCCGCCCCCCCCCTAAAATTCATCCCCCCCCATCTTCCGGGCTTCATTTTCCCGCACGCCGCGCGGCGGGGCCGGGGACCGGCGGGTCCCTCGTCCCCCCCTCCCCCGGGGGCGGCGCCCCCGGAGCGGAGCGGGGGGGCCCGGCGGGACCCCGCCGCCCGGGGGCCTCGCACACGCTCGGGGGGGGGGGGGGGGGGTCACCGGGAGAGGGGGGGCAGCGGCGGATAGCCGGGGGGTGCGGGGGCCATCTTGGAACCGGCGCCCCACGCAGGGGTATGGACCCCTCAAGACACACACAGACCCCCGGGGCCGAGCCCCCTACAACCCGGACCCTGCCTTATCCCCTCACTTGCCAGACGACCCCGCCGCGATCCCGCCGGCGCACCTCGCAGCCCTCCGCCCCGGCGGCGCTCAGCGCCCGTCCCTAGCCCGGGGGGAACTCGGAGCTCCCCGCCGGCCCGCGGACCCTCGAGCGCGGCACCGGCCCTTCCATTGCCCCCCTGCGTGCCGCGGAGCTGCGGCTCCTACCTGCGAGCGGGCCTCCCGGGTGGCAGCGGGCGCGCCCCAACCGCCCTCTACCCGCGGAGCCGTGCGAGCCGGCTCCCCATCGCCGCCGCCGCCGCGTTGGGCCGGGCCGGGCCCTCAAGGCCCCTCCCACCGGGGCGGGGCTCCGGGGCGTGCGGAGTCCAACGGCCGCTCGCCAGGCCCGACCCCCCTCCCCGCAGACGGACACAGGCCGAGGCGAGGCTCGCTCTCGATTGGCTGGAGGCGGGAGGACCGTGCAGAGCGGAGCGCCGATTGGCCGCGGGGGAAGGCGGCGGCCCGCCCCGCGGGGGTCGCGTGACGCCAGGTGGCGGGAGGCTCGGCGGGAGCCGGCGGTGTCGGGCGGTGTCGCCGCCGCCTCGTCCTCCGAGGTGGTTCTGGCTCCGCGCCGTTCGCAGCCCGGGAGTCTCGGCGGCGTGGCATAAGCTGGGGCTGCGGGAAGCCGAGGGGAAGGGCACCTGCGGCCGCCCGCGGCTGTAGCTGGCCACGCAGCGTGCGGGTGCCCCGCCTCACGGCTGGCTCACCTGTGGTCTGCGCCCTGCCCGGCCCTCCCTGCTCTGGGACCTCTCGGCGCTGCGTGTGGCCGAGGGAACACCGTGTTGTGGACAGCAGGAACCGGCACAGACAACGTGATCGGGATTTGGTTTTGGCCTCCTGCTCTGGAGAGCTGCGAAGCCACACGCACGGAGAAAATAATGTCCGAAGTTTGCAGACGGTTTGCGTGCTCAGGAGGGAGCGGGGGCGGGAGAGCAGCAGGAGTAAGGCCATCAGGTAAGGGGCTGAGAGACAGGGCTCAGTTGCTGTCAAGGGCAGTGGTGGCGTCACCAGAAGAGCAGGCTGCAGTCCAGTCTGTACATGGAAGGATGAGGCTTAGATTCATTCAATGAATCTGTCCGTAATGGGTTTATTTTTCACAGAATAAAATACACCAAGGATTCTTCCAGTCTTTTCCAAGACATAAATACACTGGTGCTATAAAGGTGCATGTTTGCAACAGCAGTGCTGTCTAGCGTCCACAAAACCCAGCACTTAGCGCACTGACAGTCACCGTGCAGAAGTGCAACCCTGGGCTACACCAGGTTGTACTGACAATAATCTCAAAATATGACATTACAGGTGGCTTTGGGCAACTTTCATTCTGCTGTACTTAGTTGGGGCTTTCCTGCATTGTCTTCAAGTAGCGTTTCGCGTGAAGTGGTTTAACTGTGACAAAAACTGATGGAGATGCATAAGCACTTCTAGAACACTGTTTCCTACAATGTCCTCTCATTTCTTGTGGCCAGTCTTATTACCAGACACGTATCCAGTTGTGTAGTGTAGAATGCAACAAATCTCATCCAACTTCCTCCAACTGCTGTTCCTGTTTGATTTAAAATGAGGGTGTTTTGGCACACTACAGGACTACGTGATTTAATTATGTTGTCATTTTTGGTTTAGATTAGCAGACCATTAACAACTACTTCCTCCTTATCCATATCTTCAAAGACTTGGGACATGATCCTTCCTTTTGTGATCCAGAAGCAGCTGAAGCATTCCTGAAAGGAAACCGGTTGAACATACATGGTTAGTTTTTGAACAGATTATTCTCAAAGACAGTAATTACAATGCCTAGGGGTCCTAGACACTTCAAAATGTAGCCCAGTTTCTGGATGAATACATATTTTCTGAGGTCATACTTTAAATATTCAGCTCACTTTCCTGTTAAGTAAGTATTTCACAAGATTAAATAAATGCCAACCTAATAATTTCCTTCTTTTTATGCTGAGTACTACTCCAGTACTTTTTCATATCTTAAGACTTAACTTCATTTGGAAAATTAATGTTAAAAAAGTAATAAAAAAACCCCCAACCCAGTTACGAGTTCTGATACTTTACATGTAAACTTTTAGCTGAGGCCAGGCTGTTGTAGGAGAAACTTGAGTTCCCAGCATGAAAGTGCTGACAGACACTAAGCAACAAAACTCCAAAACAAGGCTTCTGGCCAGAAAGATGAATTGCCATTGTGCCCATCCAAGTATGACCCTTGTTTCCCTACTGTAGGATTTGGCAAGAGTGAATCGAGCCCTCCATCGGTGGTGAAAAAGGGCGTATTCTCCACAAACCCAAAACAAAGCAGCTCCTGTAAGCTGAACACTCCCATGTGATACCAAACAAGGAGAGAATGAAGAGCTTTCCACAGGTCAATGTTTTTTTCCAAACCCAAGGTAACCAAGCATCTGCAGAGGACATTCTCCAACGTGACTTGTGTTAAGAACTAAGCATCCCAACGCCATTAAATCAGTCTGAGTCTGGAAGTCAAAGAGCCAGACTAGCAAAAGATAGTTAAAGAGTTTAGAGAGCTAAAATCAGGCTGGTAACATGCCCATCTCCCTTTAATTTCCACCCATGAGGGCTCTCTGGTGGAAAAGGATAGGAAGAAATCACACACTTAAGCTGTTTTGACACACTAGTCCCCAAAACACTTTAGACATGACTGACACGGCTGGGGGAATCTTCTTTTTTGCTGCCATGGTTGGAAATCCGCAAAAGCAGCATCCTACATCTCGGGGGATGGCAGCAGTAGGAAGATCTATCAGGTGGTACCAGGTCTGCAGATCGCTGTAGGCCCACTGAATCTTCCTGGTTTCCTAGCTGATCACAAGGTGTTGGCACCTCTCTCTTCAGTTGCTAAGTTTTTTGTTACAAGGCAGCTAAAACATTTTAAATGCTTTCCTAAAATTATTTTTCCATGCAGGCAGTCGCTGTATCTGGCACAAAGATGTTATATGATCATTAATGGGAAGTGAAAAGTGGGCCAGTTTCTCTTCAAATCGTGGCCAGCCCTATGGGACTATTTGAGAACTCCTGCTTTTAATATGTTTTGTTGTGTGTGTGTAGAGACTGCCTCGGTGTTCTTCACCTCCTGACAGCGACACTTCTGCTGTGCATAGCCGAGATTCTTGCATAATTTAACAGAGCCATCTCAGGTGTCTCCAACTCTGTTCAGAGCGTTTGAGCTGTGTTCTCTGGATTTTGGCACACAGCTTGTAGCACATCACATTTACAGAGGAGATTACCAGACTGGCTTATTTAGACGATTTCCTAGAGAACATGTTGGGTTATTTTTTTTTTAAACACTTATATTTGAATGGCTCCCAAAATATTTATGGGACCTGCCTCCTGTCAAGTTTTTTATTTCCTTGATTTTAGTCTGATATGAGTATAGCCAAAATTATTCTTTTTTCTCTGTCCCAAATTCCAGCATCGTTGGTGCAAGTGAAATAAATAGTCATAACTACCTTGAGTTTGTTTTCTGAGGCACTGTAAATGCTTGCTGTGATGGGTTTTTTTGTGTTACTGCTTCATCTTCATAGTATTCCAGCAGACAGGCTTGTGGCTAGCAGAAAGAACCAGCTGAATGAAACTGGAACCAGCAAAAAATCTGTTTCAGTCATTGCAAACCGAGGATACTGGAAAATAAAATGTTTCAGTCATTACAAATTGAGGATGCTGGAAAAAATGTAAAAATAATTTATTTATTTATTACAAACATTTTTTTTTCTCAGTTTTTCCTGTTGTAATTGCAAAGACTTCTGAAATTTGTTGTTCAGCAAGACTCTGAAGTATATCTAGGCACAGTAAATGAATTATGCAAATGATTTTATTGAAAGAACATGCACATTCATCTGTACACGTTATTTGCCTGCTCTTCCTATTACAGATGCAACCTGTAGTAAAATCCTAGTTTGCTGAAGCAAAGGAGTGCTCTAGAGACTCGATTTCTGACTGACACAGTAAAAATCTTGTCATGCTTCTGTAGGGCACATGGATCTTGAATACTTTAATAGGAATAAATATTAATATATGTTACACGTTATTTTTCATTGATTTAGGTTGATTTCCTGAGGAAACAGGGCTTGTATTTTGATGTTCATAAGCAACCTGCCTGTGAGTCCCTCTTAGCAATTTCTGATTTTTTCTAGCTGCACTTAAAGTCATTTAAACTTTTTTCTTTCATTACATCTACAAAAATCTCAAAATACGTCAGCTTGTTGGCGTTTTTTCCCTTCAACTTCTAAACTTTGCTGTCTGTAAAGTTCTCAGCATTTTTCTGAGACCAACTTTATGATTTTCTGGCATATGAGAATTTCTTCTCAGGATCCAGCTGTCAGAAAGCTACATACATGATACCAACAGACATCTCCACGTCTGACCTTTTTGATTCTTTTACAAACCCAGCGAGCTTGCCGTGGCTGGTTCTGCTGTGCATAAGCTATTTTGAATATTCATACAGTTTTGATAAATAACCAAACTCAACTTTTCCTGTTCAGTGGCTCCTGTTCTTCTTGCTCAGTCTTAACAGTTTTCCTTACTGCAAACCACATTGGTCTCTCTTCTGCCATTCGTACCATCAACTTCTCACTTAAGAAGTAGAAACTAAATAAAGCTGATTGAGCAGAAAATCAACAATTTGCCTCACAGTAATTTACCTGTTAGATTGACTGATATTTCAAATCCTGGTTTACTTTTAATTATTTTGTGGATGTCTTCCCTATGATCTTGCTTTCAAACTACAGCAGATAAGTTGTTCTGTAGTTTTTATGCTCTTTCAGCCAGTTTCATGCTACTGATATACGTATATAGGCTTGTCCTATCACCAGGCTAAAGTCTGATTTGCTGAACTTTGCAATACATGCATTGATGCTACTCCATCCAACTTGAGAAGTTCTGTTGGAGCCTTCTCTGACTTGGAGTCTTCCTGTACTGAAAAGCTAATTGTATTAATTATGAATGGTATTTCAAGTTTTAATGGTTGCAGTTCTCTGAGCTGTACAATTCAATAGTTTTTTTCATACAACTCCTCATTGTATGGTCAGTGTCTGACCATCCCTTGTTTTTCTTACTAGAATCTCACACGTTAATGATTTATTAATTCTGGTTTGCAGTTAAAACACTTCCATTATTGACATGCAGGAAATCAAACATCTCAGAGTTTTGCTGCCACCTCCTGATCCATGGCACACCCACTGATATCTTACTTAATCTTGTTTAATGGTTTGGATTTGCTTAACTAAGCCACTACCCACCACCAAACTGCACTGAACCAAGAACAGACATGTCCTTCATACTTAATATTCATGTTATATTTTAATACAGTGCTTGGAGAGGAGAAAAAAAACCATAGAGTTGAAACTAAGAACAAAAAAATGAGTGCAATACATCTAACCAAAGGTGTACAGAGTTAAATACTGATGTTAAGGTTTCTTACAAAACAACTTCAGCCTTTGTGGAGGAGTTGTGAAAGAATTAAAAACATAATGAATGAGAAGTTTAGGATTTATCATCCCTAATCAGGCTTGCACTTTTATTTTGCTGAACTGCTGGTAGAGTGAAGTGTTTGTATCACAAGATAGTTAAAATGTTGCTGCTTTCTTTATCTTTCCTGGCAGTTACAGAAAACTACTATTCTTTATGAATTTGGATGTGGCTTGCAAGCCAGGAATGTGCTGTTTCGTGACTGTGATCCTACATGTGCTTTTCAGTCTTCCACTCACAGACTAAGGAGAACTCTGATGCTCGAAGTCAGAAGCCGGGGAGTGTGATCCACCAGTCACATGTGGTTTTGAATGAGAAACAGAAGTAGTATGAAGGGCAATAGAATTTGGTTGGATAAGAAGCTATACTTTCATTTTATTTTGCAATCTGATTGCCTGATCTCACTTCCCTACATTTTCTCCCCTAACCCCTGTCTAATCCTCTCTTGTAGCCGGGAGGCAGAGCAGAGAACACCTGTGCAAACCAGAGCTAAGGCAATGGGCACAACCCGCTGCTCCTCTCCCTTTGGGCAGCGCGTGGCTGTGGAATGGAAAACGGATCCCCCTTTGCTATTATCATAAATTCTCATCATGTACAGTTGACAGTACTGAGTTTAACCTCTAGGAAATGCATTAGACAAGAGGCAACCGCTCAGGTACAGACACAACACCAAGATTAACAGGAAATGTACAACTACCATCTCACAAAAGCACATCATCTAATAAAGAAGAGGGAGCCAGATGTATTTTCTCACAAACTGGCGTACACTTGTGGCATGTTCGGAGTTCTTCTCTCATAAATCAGCGATGTCATGCTGACGGGAATGGGTAACTGATGCTGAGTATCTCTGGCAAACAGTCTACTCCAGAGGCAAGATCCTTGCTTTGGAGCTAACCTTGCCCTCCCAATTCACAAGTGTTGCTACATATGTGGCTGCAAACTGGGGAATACCGGAAGTGGGGAGGTGGTAGTTCAGAACAGGCAAAAAATATGAGCCTTGTAAAGGTCTCCCTGATTAAATGATGTTGCAATGGCCATAAGGCCTGAGATGCACCACCAGCTCTCGTACATTTTGTGAGTAGTAAAAAGGATCTTTCTAGGCTGAAAAAGGAGCACCTATTACCGAGGAGATGCTCAGTTCATTATCAGTCCAGCTGTTATCAGTTGTTATTAAGTTATTAACTGTTATTAACCCCAGTTGTTGGGGTTGGACTACATGATCTTTCAAGGTACCTTCCAACACCTAAGATTCTGTGATTCAGCGTACTCTTTCTCTATCTAAATTGTTAAACTAATGTTTACTAGGGTTGCCTGACAAAATGTGAGTGCCTTGTACTCTTCCAGATACCAGGAAAGACACCATAAATGAATAGAACTTCTCCTCCAGAAACGAACAAGACCTACACCTTCCTCTTATACCTAGGAAGGTGTGGTCTATCCTACAATTAAACCCAGGATTGTACCCAGCTATGTTGCACTTAGTCCATGCAATGAAAAGACCACAACAGCACAAGCTTTAAAGCTCCCTGATATGTGCCAGATGTCTGAGCACAAGCTCCTGTGCTCATTCATTGGATCCGGATGACTCAAGCACAGGCAAATGCCTTGCAGGCAGTAGCGTGATAGTCTCAGATTTACCTCTTCATCAAGCAGAGATGTTTTGAGCTCTGGCTGCAGCAAAGCTCACATCCAGTAAGAAGTGGATCATGGGTTTCCCCTGCATAAATCCACTGGAAATCCTGTTTTTCCTTCCCATATGGAGCACTCATCACGACTCAGACTTCCCAGAACTTCTCTCCTGTGATCCTACCTGGGAAAGGTGATTTAGACCCAATGGGTCTATGAGCCGCTCAGGGTCAGCAGAAACAGGATCCGTAAGTCTGACCAGAGCTGATGAATACCATATTCCTCCTCCTTCCTCACACTCACCTTGTGCCAGCTTTGGAGAGGGCTTCAGTAGGAGATCTACCCTTTCTGTGACTGGAAGACTAGTGCCTTAACACGACTGGGAGAAAGGCAAGTGGCTGCAATTCAGTTCTGTCACTTTGGTTGTGAGTGGTGGTCTTTCCGAGTAGTAAACATTTTTACTCTCTAGGCTGCATAACATGCTGTGGTTCTTCGGTTTCTATTTTTGGTTAGCTCATCTGGGGTGAATTGTAAGCAGGCTGGCTGTGCTTGCTGCCTGCCAGCACTAGCCAGCCAATCCAGTGCAAAATCTCATTATCAGTCTTTTATTTTCAACTCACTTAAACTCCGATACCATTCCGGTCTGCCAAAAGTGCTGTTCTGTCTCTGTAGAGCAATGGTCTTTTCCACCTGGAGGGTACCTTTATCCTCATTTTGCTCATCTTTTGTGCATGTGTGTGGGAGGGGTAGGAGGACGGAACAGCTCCCCTAAGAGACGAACATCCATTTCTCTCCCTAAGCTGGAAACCTATTTAAATCTGCTTGCTGGGAATCAGCCCTTCAGCTGATTCCCAACACAGGCACAAGGTAGGGTGAGCAGCTCTGCTGAGGTTTTAAAGAGCCCATAACAGCCTGTTACACAGGGTTTGACTTTTCCAATGCAAGACCCAGCTCTCAGGTCTTTGTGCCAGGCTATACTGATTCAGACTGGAAAAGTCTATACTGATTGTACGCACCATTTCTTGCCCAGAGAAAATACCAGTTGAAGTACTTTGCCATTTCTGAAATTAAGTGTAGGAGGGGTATATTGGTTTTCAATAGGAAGAAAAAAATCAAACTTTTATAGAGAAAGATTGCTTTGAAATTAAGCAAGGCCTTTGTCAGGTGCTTTTCACTGCACTAAAGAAAATCTACTCTAATTTGGACAGATGTTAGGGTATTTTAAATCTCTGTTTACAGGTACTTGCTAGTGCTTAAGGGTTAAGACTGTCCCAGAGCAAGTTATGCCTCTCACAGTTACAGTCATGTTGTTTGTGCATCATTCCCACAGTTCAAATAAGGCTCTCCAGCCCCTCTCAGCCCCGAGCCTGAGCCTGCACTCTGTACAAAGCCACTACACATGCTGCAGCCCAGGATTACACGATGGAGACAGAATTTCCCAATAATGGTTGTTTCCAGCTGCTACACGCTGAGCTGGAGCCAAGCAACGGATGGAGAGCAGGGACACTTTCCTGCACTTTCAGTGACCTCTCTGCTGGCATCTAGGCAATGTGAAGGAAGAAGCCATCTGATTCAGAGGCAGACAGAGCAAGAGCCAGATCTAAGGCCTTGCTGCAGAGAACTAACAGGCTGTACTGGGAGTGGAAGCATGAAGGATGGAAACTGGGACTTGAAGAGAAGGCAGATTTTCAGGATCGGCAGGACAGGAATACTGTTCTGAAAGCACCACAGGAAATGACAGCTGGCAGAGGCTGAAGATATAGAATGAGGATATTAGGGTTGTAGGCTAAAGGGATGGTAGACGGGAATGTAGGAAGGGGTAACAAATTGCCCAGGAAACTGAGGCACAAGAAAAAGGAACTGATAAAGAAGTTGGGATGGAGAGGGAGGTGTTCTGAGCATAAAGTCCCTGGAAAGAGTCTGGCATTAGAAACCAGTGGAGGTGCATAGTGCCAGCAAGTGGACAGAGTGAGCCTTCCCAGATGGGAGACAGGCAAAAGAGTCAGAAGGGAGTTCAGATTACCTGGGCAAGGAGACCTGGAGTGTAGGCTCAGCTGGGAGTTTGAATATAAAGGGTTGTTTTTAATGAATGTTGGTGAACAAAAGAAAATAAAACAGCTGCAACAAAACATAAAGCAGCCAAAATGTTCTCTTCTTGTCAAAGGGCTGTAAGTGTGCACTTGAAGACAAAAAGGAGCCCAGGACACAAACAGCTGCCCACCCTGACCACAGGATCCACCCTTGCATCACTGGCACACCAGACTGGCTGCTGCAGCTCCTCCCAGCACTGTCAGGCTGCACAGGGGACCACGCCATGCCCACTCGACCGGCTCTACCAGGCACGTGGGAGCCCATGGTGGGAAGGTTTGCTGACTGCAGGCACTCCTGGAAGTGGCATCGTCACTGGCATGGCGAGTCGATGAAGTCATCTTCTACATATGCATCTTTTCCAGGGTGGATCCTCTTGATCTCTTAGTGTGATTTTTACTTGCTCTCCATTTGCTAGAACATGGTGGTCAGGCTGTTGCCTGCATTCTGATGCCAGATATTAAGGGGAGAGGTTCTGGCTGTCTTCAGTAACAATGTGGCTTTTGTTGATTTTAATCTACCAATAGTAATAATCATGGCAAGACAAAAATCATGCAATCTGCTGTGGATGAAATGTATCATGGGCCACAGCACTCATCAGATAAGTAGCAGCTAATGATTATTATACTTAGCACTGCTTTCTTGGGCAGACTCTTGTGCTTATTTTGGAAGAAGTTCCTGATCTTCCTTCTCTGACCAATGCATATGGCCATGACCATGAGTGCTCAAGCTAGGCTTATCCTTTTCCTCTGGATTGTGTTTAACAAAACTCCAGCTTTCTCCATGTTTTCCGTGTGCAGAAGGTTGTTAAGCCACACAGCCTTTGTCACGTTAGATGCTGGTCTTCATTTCTCTCTGCAGCACCTTTGGGTTGAGCCAGTCTACTGTCATTTAAGATCAGCCAGGTACCATCAGCCTTTAGGGGGCTCTTATACATGGTGTTTTGTGGACCATGAACAAATATATTCAATAAGGCTGATCCTAGCACAGATCTTTGTGGGAATCACTCTTCTGGAGCTCCAGAGGTGTGTTTGTGGCCCACAGCCCCCTGAAAACATTTACCCCAAAGCTGTGGTACATCAGTTGCCGTTGCTACTCCTTGAGGAAGGATGACTGAAGGCTTCATCGATGGACTAGTACATCAGACAAAGTCAGCATGTTCTCTTGACCGTCTTTTTTAAGACACTTAGAAATCATGATGGTGTTGATGTTTTGTTCTGGCAGGAAATCTGACAAAATGTCACTCACGAGACTTTACCAGGGCATACCAGGGGTGGTGCCTGTCCTGCCAGGAGAGCCAGCTCCAGGCACATGTGGCTGCAGCTCAGGAAAGCACTGGGCAGTGCTGTTATTCTGTCATATTGTGGGCATCCAGCTCTGCAGCACCAGACAGGTGCGGAGATGGACAGACAGTACTCATGGTGCTTTTCCAGTTTCCGTACCAATTACAGCATTATGTTGTCAAACCAACATATTAAGCTGGATTAAAAGTATCTCTTCATTTCAGCTTGTGATTCTTAAGATCTCCTTTTTTCCTGGTAGTACCTTGTGCTGTATATCCCTTTGTATGTTCAAAGCACAGTTCCTGCATCCTCAGCTACAACTATCCGAGTGTGTCTGCAAATCAGATCCTACATTGTCACGTCAGCAGCCAAAACGAAGGATATGAAACTGAAGACAATAAGAACTCCTCTGCTGGAACTCTTTAGCAGAAGCATAACAGGCTCCAGTCCTCCAGGGACAGCATTCTGCTATCTTAATTGTAAAGCAATCTTGTTTCTTCATGCAGTTGCCTGTCTCATTCACCATTCATTTTCCAGTTACAGCAACAATGGGAGCAAGGGTCTGGCAGACAACTGAAGCTTTTGGTTCAGAAACTGATTCATACCCACAGCAGCACTGAAAAACAAGTATGCAATTTTGTAAGTAAAAACTATGCTAAAAGTTAAAATTGCAAAGTTAGTTTTGCCAAGTTTTAATGATTGACTGTGCAACATTAATATCATTTGAAAGCATTAGTTTTGGAACAGAGATATGGTTATGTGCTCTACCTGTCTGTCAGCTCACATTCTTTCTCATCCAGGGGGTGTTGAGAAAAAAATGGCAGGAGATTGGAAAAACAGGAAAGTTAATGTGGACGAGTCCATGCAGGCAGCTGGAATAGGCTGGCATTACCACTTCCATTTAGAATAGGAAAGCCCAACAGAAAGGGTTAAAGGACATTTTTGCAAAGAAACCTGGAAGCAGCTATGTTGGGATAACCCTAAGACTTCTGTGTATGCTGTTATAGTCCCTCTCTGTAAGGCTTCTGCATCAGTAGAATATGATTTGGTTTTGTAAAAAAGGATTGAAAGGCAGACTTAAAGCAAGTTGACTAGACTTTCCTTTAACCTGGTAATTCAGATGTGATCCTCGAAACGCCAGATCTCATCTTGCAGCAAATAACATGGTGGTTTCTATCACTGAAGACACCGGAAAGACAGAACTGGAACTACCTGGTTCCAGACTGGTTTTGCTGTACGTGTGAGGGCACTTTTCCTGCAGTATCACTGTGTACAGGTGGCCTTTAGTATATTCTGCTTAAGGTACCGTCTTGGGGAGCTCCTGCTTTTTGCAGTGATTGGGTCCTGCTCAGACTCACTCTCCTCTCTGGGGCACTTGCCAAACAGAGCATCAAAATTAAAGTGTTACAAAGTAGACAAAATCAATAAAAAGACAAAAACAATGGAGGGAAAACTTGTGGGCCAAGTATGAGGCTTACTAAACCGGTTTGTCTTTCTAGACGCCAGCACAGGCTGATGAAAAAGGCTCTTCTACCAACACAAAACCAGCTTGTGTGTACCCTGTAATGTTTTTGCTTTCAGAATCAGGTTGGCAGTGTCTCTTTAATGTGCAGCACTGCAAACTTAAAAGAAATCTCATTATCAGCCTTCCTAGCCGTAAGCACTTCATCAAGTATTCCATGATTGCTTGCTTGCAGATGCTGCAGTTAAGGTGCTGGGTGGTGGGGTTTTGTTTATGTTCCCTTAGGCCCTTTTCTTGTTTTTATATGTGGCTATAAATATCTTACCCCTGAGAAAAGACATGAAAGTAATCATATAGACATTAATTAGATGCCATATGATTTTTTGGTGCTTTTTGGTCGTGTTTTGTTGGGTTTTTTTTCAAATTCTAGAGTCACAAATCATAACTTTTAATTGCCTATTTTTGTTTTGGGAATAGTAGTTTCTTCTTCAGATGTATATCAATGTAATAAGAAATATGTATAATTTCTTCTCCAGAATTCTTGATTTTCCCCAGTGAAATTTTAATAAATAAGGAAACATTTATGCCTAAATCAAAGAGTTATGCACCCCTGAGTAAAAGTTCCAGTTCCTCTGTTGTGGGTCTCAGCACTGTACATCTATCGTGTGTTGTTCACAGAGATCCTCAAGAGAGAGATCAAAAACTTCCAGTTCATTTCAGTTCATTTTTTAACTTTTACTTTCAAGACAGAAAACTTAATTCCAGTGTAGTCATATCCCAACTGGCTAGGTAAGTAACTTTGCTTTGTCCCTTCCCCTACCCCAAAATAGTTGGTAAAACAAAACCATATCACTTAATTTAAACTGCATCCAGGTAACATTACACGCTCCAGTTGTATGTTCAGACATTAAGGAGAAGACTCCTTTCTGCAATCAGTTTTGCAAAAGCCAAGCATGGGACTTTATATTGACTGTTGGTGTGGTATTTTGGGTGGGTAGCTTTCCTCAAAGTAGAAAGTAGTCATGATCCACTGGTGTCAGAAACAGCTACAAATTGCTGAGACGTATGGTTTTCAGACAGAGGATCCATTGCAGCTAAAACTCATCAGCTGCATTGCTTCTGTCTTCAAAACTAACTCTTGCAGTTCCATTCCCATCAGCATACAGAAAACTCCTGCGGAGCACGGGAGTGTGTGTAACGCCTGCACTCCACACCTGCAGAGCCTCCACTGTGCTGAAGCTTTTGAACTAGCAGAGTGGAGGAGGAGAATTTTGCAGAACTTCTGAAGGTATCCTAATGACTTTTAGCCTTTGATGTGCTTGGGTTAACCCAGTTTAGTTTCTCAGTACATAAACCACATTCTAAGATTTTCTAGTGTCTAGTTTCTTGCCTTTCCCTTGTCTTCTGAGTTTCTTTCCTTTTTGTTTAGGTTCTAAAGAATCAAGGCTCAGATGTCTGCGTCATCCCAGTAGTTCTTGGATTTATTAACCAGTTTCAGTCAGAGTTGAGACAAGTCCCAAAGATAAGTTTGAATTTAATCAGAAGTAAGTTCAATTTTGTGAGAGCAGGCAGCTGATAGGAGAAAGAAATCAAAATTTGCAACCCCACACCAAAAAGCTACAAGAGCTCAGCTACTATTAGATGTCAGGGAATCTGTTCAGGGGAGCAATGTCTGTCAGCACCCAAACTGTCGTAAAACCTTCCATGAGAACTGTACATGGATGGCAAAGGGGGGAATAACAGTACAGATCCTTGGAGTAGAGAGGGTTGTACTATGGCCATTTCTTTGTCTAACATGAAAGCAGAGCTGGACCATTAAATATGACATGTGTGCCCTCCTTTCCTTTCTGTCCTGTGCTGTCCCAGTGTTCTGAAAGCTGCACCCCAAAATTTCATTCCTGCCTCCCAACTTACCCACCACAATTTTATGGAATCAGATCTGGATTTTGTGCATGTGCCAAAGGCAGTAAGGGAGAGAGACTTGTGGATTAGAAAACTAAAAGAGCTTTCATGAAAATAACAATAAAATGGAATCTATGCTAATATGTACAAAACCAGTAGCAAACCCAACACCCCTGGT